>JAECUM010004381.1:0-96922 GCA_016617855.1 Megalonaias nervosa | reverse complement strand
AAAAAATATATATATATATATATATATATATATATATATATATATATATATATATATATATATATATATAGTCTGTGTGTGCCCACTGAATTTATATATAGTTCTAAAATGGAGATTTTAACAATTTTAATGTATTTTAATGTTATGAGCTAGGGTGAAGTTCCCAACCACAGGGTCACAAACTAGAATCTGTGCTGGACACGAGTCTAATTCTGCTTCCTCATGCCCTTCAATATTAGGTATTGGCTGGGGACCTCAACAGTTTCGAAGTGATGTCCCAAGAGCAAGCATGCTTCCTCAGGGTTTGTACTGGAAATGTATCTGATTTCTTCTCATATTCTTCATCCAATATATGGTTAGAGGTGTGGATTTTCTCATCTGTTTCCCAGCTATGACTCATCAGCAAATCCATAACCTAAGGGTCATTACTCACAGACTGTATTGGATATACTGAGATGTTTAGTTCTGTTTCATGTCCTTTATACCCATTTATAGTTACTGACTTGGAATCTCATCAGTTTCCAAGTTGTGGCCCAGGGGAAGCATACCCACAGTTAACATAACTGGTCAAGACCAGAAAATGTAACCCAAAACTCCAATGCTTATGTCATAGCCCTGACCTTGAAGATGACACAAACCAACTGTTAGATTTCCACCTACAATATTTTGACTTTGTTTTTAAAAATGTTGACAGTTTTTTTAATTTAGACTGTTGTAGAAGCAAACTTCTTTACAATTTGATGGATTTTTCCATTAGAATTACTAATATCTAGGTCAGGTGGGAATGTGTATTATAAGCAGGGCCTTTGTAAACAAAGTTTTCATTCCTGTTTCATATCAGTCTTTGGGAATCTATGATCAGAGCTAACTGTAGTGGTCTGACGAGAGGAAATATTTTAATCATTCATTGGAATTACTCAAGTTCTCATTGATTGGATTAACACATTATTTTGTGGTATCTGGGAATTCATTCAAAGACATATTTGATTACGAGATTGAGATACATCAGCACATTCAAGACATGGGATTAATTCAGAACATTCTATACTTTTGGACTTGTTATAGGACATTTAGGATTATTTGGAAATTAATTCACAAAACAATGTCTTTTGAGTTATTTGAATTTTCACTTTATATTGTAGGGACATTAATTATTTGTTGAATTTTACCCAAACCTGTTGCTTTTGCTTTTTTCTTATACCAAGTTTAAGACCAGAGAGTCATAACAATTACTAACAGAGGGACAGACAGACAGACAGGCAGAAGAGCATAAACCCCAACATTTTTTAATATGCATCAGGATAAAATTCAGTTATTTTTTAACTTTAACATTATGACTCTCGATGATAATTTTAAAAAAATTTCAAACAAAATCAAAACTTTGAGAAATATCTTTGATAAGTTGACAAAGAACACCTTTTATGAAACAGCTGCTTTTTTTAATGAAATGAGAAAAAAAAACAATTTGCATACATTTATATTTAAATATAATAACTAAAAAAAACCCAACATAAAAAACCCCAACATATTACTATATCAGCTAGACTTTTATTTTAATTTTCAATACCAAATACACTTTTATAACAACAGAAACTCAAGCTAAAACATTATTTTCCATCTATCCAATGAATATGATGTTCCAATTGTCTTCAAATTGTTCATAAAATGTACATTTTCCATCTATCCAATGAATATGATGTTCCAATTGTCTTCAAATTGTTCATAAAATGTACATTTTCCATCTATCCAATGAATATTGTGTTCCAATTGTCTTCAAATTGTTCATAACATGTACATTTTCCATCTATCCAATGAATATGATGTTCCAATTGTCTTCAAATTGTTCATAAAATGTACTCTTTCCATTCAATTGATGTTGCTGTTTAGTTTAATGCTTTTTTTCATCCCATGATAGGCCATAAATGGCAAACAGGTGGAGCAAGAACTCTGGAAGACCCTAATAAGAACCACGACCCACAGAAAGCTAATATCAAGCTTTCTCACATACCCAAACTGGCCAAGCTGGAGACTCAAACCCATGCAGATAGATGTGAGACAGCAGTGATCCACAATGGTGAGTGCTTTAGACCACTCAGCGCCCAAGGCCCCCCATTCAATTATTATTATTATTATTATTATTATTATTATTATTATTATTACTACTACTACTACTACTATTTCCTCCAGTTTTATGATTGGAAAAAAGCTTATAAAGTTTGTGGGTTTGGGGTGAAACTTTCTGTAGGTTATATCATGGTATTTGTGATAGCTGAGTTCCAAAAATTATTAAATGATCAAAGTCTACTACTATTGGCAAACAAGAATTTGATTTCTTCACTTTAGATGATTATTTATGATACTAAACTTATTATCTGTATTATGGTACTGGGGAGCAACACTGTTTTACATGCAATTATTTATAAAACTGTCACTTCCCTCTTTCCAAAAACACAAATTTATATGTATTTTGGAAACAGAAAATAAATCCTTTCTTAGAAAGCACTGTATGTAAAGTTTAGATCTGGTCTGGGTTAATATATACATAGAATCCTTCACTATAACAGACTTCTGTCAGTGTAAGCCTTCACTATAACAGTTAGACTTCTGTCAGTGTAAGCCTTCGTTATAACAGTTAGACTTCTGTCAGTGTAAGCCTTCACTATAACAGTTAGACTTCTGTCAGTGTAAGCCAAGTTCACAGAGTCTAAACAGACAAAATAGTTTTGGATTCTAATATATGCAAATCACTGCTATTCGCCTGCTAAGCTCCCTTTAATAGTTCTGTCAAACAATGTTTTAAAGGTCCTTTATCTGATCTGATACACAAAAAAAGATAAATGAAAGAGGAATAAACTAAAACAAATTCATGAAGTATGATATCCTGCTGAATGAATCTGCAGTCCATATAATCAAAGATGCTGCCAGGAATTTTCTAAAGAGGGGGAGATCCCCCAAACCTAACTCCAGATGGGGGTAATTGGGGGAGGGAGGAAAATGCCAAATGTTAGTTGATGGGTGACAACTTTACTATTAAATATATGAATACCTTATATAAAACAAGCATTTAATGACTGTATCACTTCTTT
Source organism: Megalonaias nervosa (assembly GCA_016617855.1). Taxonomy (NCBI): domain Eukaryota; kingdom Metazoa; phylum Mollusca; class Bivalvia; order Unionida; family Unionidae; genus Megalonaias; species Megalonaias nervosa. The sequence goes on along the minus strand of JAECUM010004381.1, from coordinate 93,836 downwards.
GATAACAAATATATAAGGTATCTGCATACTTAATTTAGTTTGCTGAGCAGGTAAATATTAAATGGATTATTTTTCTTATATTCTTGACACAAAAGACATAACATCCCTCCTTTGGTTCTTTCCTTAACCAGTTGTAGGTACTCAACCACTTGTCTTGGAATCTCAGTTCCTTTTTATTCTCTTTTACTCTGCCTCCAGGTTGCCCTCCACATGCCCTGGGAATGATGTTATTTCTGTTTGATCATTTTGTGCAACATCATCAGTTCACATAGGAATATGTGAGCTTTCCTCTTGCTCCATAGTATCGGCCATATCAGACAATCTTACCATAAAGAAATCAGTGACTGTCAGCTTCTACATTATTAGAACTCACTGCTTGTTATGCTGTATAAATTTCTGTTACAGCTTGTTTGTTATACCCCTCTAGGAAACAATCAAATCAGAAGCCCAAGATATTTTCTGCAAAATCCATGTATCTCAAACATCCAGATGCCTCAATTCAAACACTAAATCTACTTTAGTACAGCTCGATTGAAATCACCTGCAAAATAGACAACCAAATCTTAAGTTGTAAAACCTTTATTTTGAATTTTTGTTTTTAAAAAATACAGAAAAGTGCACATCAGGTACAACAAATTGCAGGAACTGCAAATAATTAAGATAATCTTTCCCCCACTGGTTTTGAGAAGTTGCGTGACTAGTAATCACTGCTGCAAGAAACCATCCTGGCAGTATCCCTGTACAATGCACAGCTAAGGAATGTTTAGTACAGTAAAGCAACTTAATTGTGGTTTAATGGTAACAATTCCCTAAACTGAGCAATATTAATGACATTAGAAATAGTTTCAGGTTATGTAGATAGCATGCAGTGCAGTCATGCACTCAATTAAAGGTCAAAGGATGACAGTATATATTTATGCCTTCACTCTCCACATTAATTTCTAATAACGATAATGTTAACCATTATATAGAATGCATATCCATTCCTCCATCATTAATGTAAAATATCCTTATGACTTAAATTTGCTGCAAGCATCGACTGAAAATTATGGTACCAACTAGATCATTAATAATCCAGCATTTACTTCAAGCCATTTTCCATACAGGCTGGAAGCATCTAGCTCCATTTTATCTCTTTGTACTGTCTTCTATTTCTTCTTTCTCTGTCTTCTTGATGAAACTAATCCTGCCTGTACAGGATGATTTTCCACAAAACACACTGCTTCTTCTGGGATGTTTGACAGGTACTTCATGGGGCAGAAAGTTTAATTTTTACAAGGACAACACACTTTTCAAATTTCATGGAATTGTACATTTTTTTTCATATAATGCAGTAGTGCTCGGTTAAACAGAACCCGTACCAGGGAAGGCCAAGTTAGCAGAAGTTGGGCAATCTGTGCTATGTTTAAAACTCAACTCATTCAAGGTCACAAAAATACAAGCAACATCCAATTTAAAGATAATGTTATGTGTGTGTGTGTATGTATGTATGTGTGTGTGTATATATATATATATATATATATATATATATATATATATATATATATATATATATATATATATATATATATATAAATTGTGTGTGTTCATTTTCATGACTGTAGATCGTAAGGGTCATTTTTAAACAACTTACATAGCTTCAGATAGTGGGGTTGTACTTTAGGACGAGGTCATTTTGTTTGAGTAAAACATGTTATTTTGAAATTTTTACCTTGGAAGCTGTAGAAGAAATCTTCTTGATGAATTTGATGGGATTTTAGTTCACGTTATTGGTTTCCCCCTAGGAAAAACTAGTTGATCTAAAGTAGTAGGTAAAAGGAGGTTTCTGTTTCAGAGACCCATTTCTCTAAATGGTTCTGGACCAGGGACCCTACCTTCGATGTCCAGAAGGACCCCCATCCTCTCCATCAAGACCATCCAACCCCTGTCCATAAGGACCACCATCAGGTTGGCAGCAAAGCCGATTTTATTTCTAAAGTTTAGATAAAAATTTATTTTGAAGTGCTTTGCACTTTGAGATTATTTCTAAAGTTTAGACAAAATTTCATAACCTATCATCACCATACTTTTTTGATAATTTTTTTTATACCTGCTAACTCTCATTGATAGAATATCTGCTAACATACTATCAACAATATGAAACTCACATATTAAATTGCCCATATCATATTTTATGTTGTTATTGGTTCGTTTTACACCAATAGATAGACTATCGACATACACTTTATTTGTCAGATCATTAGGGTTAACTGGAACATAAGTTGTTATTTTGTTGTTTCTCATATTTATGTTGCCTTACAGTGGTCCACCAGATTGTCTTAAATACGGGCGAGTGCTCCTTTTAACTGAGCATAACTAACAGCATCATTATCATCAGCTGGTGGTGAGGTTATCAGTAATCCAGTTACTTCTGAGTTATTGCTCATTATCAGGTTACTTGTCATCGTGTCGCCGGTCTTATTGAGCTTGTTATCGTGAACAGATTTTAGTTGTGCATAACTCACCGCTTGTGTATTATCAACATCTGCTGGTGGATATGTGGTTTCCAACCCAAAATTTTTTTTACTTGACATATTACTATTACCTGTAACCATTCCACTGGTTTTATCAAGCTTGTTGTCATCCACATACTTCAATTGTAAATAACTTACTGCTTGGGTTTGATTTAATTTTGCTGGTGGATACGCAGTTTCCAAGTTTATAATTTTTTTCCTGACATATCCAAGTCACCGCTTAACGTTCCTCCTGTTAATGATAGTTTGTTATTGTCGATTGTCCTAAACTGTGAGTAACTTACTGCTCGAGTAAGATCAACCTTTGGTGGTGGATAATCTACTTCTAAACCAAGCACTCGTTGATCGGACATCAATAAATTACCTCTCATTGTATCACCAGTTTTCTTGACAAATGATGATGTATCAGTTATTGTTAGTTCGTCAGCAGAAATGGATCCTGTGAGTGTTGTTCCAAACTATGTGTAATAACTCATATTATGTAAATTATATAACATAAAATTAAATAACAACAACAATGACGCAGTCAACAACAAAGTCATCAATACTAAATTTTGATACCAAACAATTAATCAAGCATAAACACAACAATGAACTTCCAGACTGTCATTATCTTATTGTTGGTCCTACAGGATCTGGTAAAACAAATCTGTTATTAAATCTTTTGCTCAACAACAATTTTAACTACGACAGAGTATTTATCTATATAATTAATCTACAGCAGGACAAATACAAATTATTGGGCAAATATAACGATAAACTTCGTGATGAACTTAGAGCCAGTGATGATATATTTTTAATAAAACAACCAGAAGATTTAATTCCCATCGATGAACTTGACTGGTCCGAACATAAAATAATTGTGTTTGATGATATTCCACTAAACAATGAGGAGATGAACAAGATTAGGTCTTATTTTTCATTGTCGCGTAACAAAAGATGTAATTCAGTTTATCTTGCGCAAGGGTTTTATAACGTTAACAGATTTATTCAGCAAAATATGGAATGTTTTATATTATTTCCTGGACTCGATAACGTTGATGAAAGAAATATCGCAAACGAACAATATGGTGATGTAACAAAAGATAAGTTTATTGAATTATATCATCAAGCAACCAAAGATAAATACAATCTTTCTATTTGATAAACTAGTGCGTGATCCAGCTAAAATGTTTCATTGCTGTATAATGAGTTTCTCTAGACTAATTTTATAAAGTGCATTACAAATAATAATGGATAAACATCAACAAAGAATTGAACTACTAAAGAAATTTGTTGAATCTCGAGCTGCCTTTAAAAAAAGAGTGCAAGAAGCACGGAGTGGACAACATGTTGCAGAAGAAGCAACTGCTAAACTTTTAAAACCGGTTACTGAAGCAGCACTTGGCAAACAACCGGAAGTGTCAACGTTATCTCCAGAAGAACTAAAAAAAGTACAAGAAAAAGGTTTGTTACTCGGGGAGTGAACAAAGGAAGAAACAGCAGCTGCCACAAGGAAGACAGCTGAGAGAATTGAGGGACATAAATTGGAATCAGAAGAAGCTGCAAGAAAAATCACTGAAAAAATTGAGGAAACTGCAACTGGGCAAAAGAGGATAATAGAAGAATTAGAGTCTAAAAAAAGAGTTGATTTGCATGAGGCTGAAACAAACAGAATGAAAGAAAAATTATACGATAAAATAGAATCGCATGAATATGATGTATTTGATGCTAAGTATTTTATCCAATATAAAATACATGATATCAACAGAATCAAAGAAGAATACAAAGTGAGTTATAATAAGTTGAAAAATATGAAAAATTTATTAAAATCAGCAAAAGACAGTCTAGAAGCAAGTCCAGGTGATGTAATTTTTGAGAATAAAGTGAAGGAACTTACAAGTGATATTGAAGATCTAGAAAAAAAGATTATGGATCTAGATTTCGAAAAATTGGTGAATAAATTACCAAAAATACGCAATGAATCCAAGGAAAGATATGATAGAGTAAACACAGCTGTAGGTCCATCTAATTTAATGTTTTATAGATATGAGTTCTGATTCACTATTATAGCAGATTTATACCTTAAAGTTTTATACGATATCTACGATAAAAAAATTACCCCAGATCATAGAAAGAAATTGAGCACCATCGCAAAAGAATATGACGATATATGGTTAGAAGAAGGTAAAAAAACTCTGCTCTGGCATTAAAATTTTTACATCAAACACTGAAATGGCTGACCAACTTATGTTGTTGATATCTTCAAAAGAAGCTGGCAATGAGAGCACTGAAATCGACAACGAAATTGTTGATATATTAGATCACTTTTGATCGAGTGGAATATTAACATCCTAGTACAAAATTTTACACACTGACCTTATCGTGTAAAAATAATCTGACAACCCTAAAATAATCAAGGACAATGTCATTAACATCAATGATATTAATGCTTGACTCATCACAAATAACAAAAAACAGCACAAACTTTTCCGTCTATTATAATCTGTCGATAGAACTAGATCCTAATAAACTATATGAAATTGGATTAATTTCTGCTACAATATGGCACTCTATGGCAAATGTAAAACAAACGTCAACAACGACTTTACATTTAATCCTGACATGTGGGCATCAGTTAAAATACCCCAAGGTGCGTATAACGTAACTGATCTTAATAAAATGATAAAAGAACTAATAACAAAAAACAGCGGCAACGCCAACAACATCACAGACAATTTTGAGTTAACTCCAAACTGCAATATGCTACGAGCTTGAATTACATTAAAAATTAGTTTGATAATAGATTTTTCACTGGCGACTAGTATTGTGTCGCTGCTAGGATTTAATCATAAACAATATGGCAGCATTGTTGAACAAAGTATATCATATGATGGAGATTTACCTGTTAACACAACAGAAGTACATACGATTTTAATCAATTGCTCTATTGCACTAGGATCTTATTCAGCGTTAGGAAGCCAAGGTCAAATGATCTATAGTTTTTCACCATATGTTCCTCCAGGATCTCTGATGCAAATTACTCCTAGGCAATTATTACACTATCCAATTAGTCTTGAAAATCAAATAACAAGTATAACAATGCAACAGATCAATTTGGACGACAAATAGATCTTAACAATGAAATTGTCACGTATTACTTACACTTACGCGCAACAACATAGTTGTCAACAACATAGTCATTGCATAATCAATTTTGTAAGCCTAATATTGAATAACAAGATGAGATGAAAAAAAATTTATGGAAGAAAAATTGTAGGTGGAGTTTTTGGAAATATATTTACAACAATTGCTGAAAATATACCAGGAATAGCGCGTAAAGTAGCACCTATTGCACTTGATGCTGGTAAAGCTTTTGCGACAGGAGCAGCATCTGCGGCCGGCACTGCGGTTGGACAAAAAAATTGCTGATAAAGTTAGAGGCGAGAAACTACCAGCGCCAGCGACAACGTTGCCACCTTCAGCATCAAAAATAAAGCAGGCAATATCAGATATTGCACCAACAAAAGAAATAAAATGAGCTATGATAGCTACAACAAAAAAATTATTATCACCGCATAGTACGTAAGCTTGTAAAGAAAACAAAGCCAATGACACCAGCTGCTTTTTAGTCATCGCAATTTTGTGTGGCTATTATAAAATAAAGAACAATGTCAGCTAAAATTTATCTTGATCTTGCTGAGGAACATCATACCGACGACACTGTAACAGAATTTGAATACATCGTGTATCTTGATGAATAGCTCAAATGAATCTAATAAAACCAGAGTTAGAACTTTTGATACACGAGATGAAGACGTGTTTCTATTGCCGCATAAGGCGATGTTAGAAGTACGTGGTCAAATATTAACAGCAATTGGTGGTAATATTGCGGCTGGTACAGAAATTGTGCTTGTCAATAACGGTTGGAGTTTATTTAGAAGTGCTCGATACCAACTAGCTAATCAAACTGTAGAAGATATTTCAATGCAATTTCCAGTAGCAAGTACAATACTTAACATAGTTTTGTTTAGTGATGATTACTTGAGATCGGTGGCAACAAATATGATGTGGTTTAAAGATACCTCATTTGGGGCAGTTGTTTTAAGTGAATTCCATACTGGTGCTGGCGCTCCTGCTCCAGATAACAATAATCTAATCGCCAATCCAGTTGCTGCTGATGCAGCTGGGATAGGTGATTCAATAAGATTAGCAGCCACAAGAATACGATGACGGGAATATAATGAAGGATACACCAAACGAAAAGCGTTTGCCACAGAATCTCGACAAATAACAATGATGCTTCCGTTGAGCACATTATTTTGGATTTTGTCACGATCACAACAAAGTTTTTTGTAGACTAAAACATACTCTTATTTTAGATCATGTGGCTCAAAACAATTGTATAATGCATGCTGATGGAGTAGCTGAAGGATAGTTTGTTATTACAAGATTAGCGTTGTGGATGCCACGAGTTGTTCCATCAATGAGTAAGATAATGGAACTTGAGTCAACGTTATCCACGTGGACAAAAAAGATATATTTTGAACAGAACAAAATTTATCAAACAGCAATACCTAACACAACTGATTACACATGGCATGTTACAACTGCTCCAAGTGAATTACCGCAACAATTGTTCGTTGTATTTCAGTGACAGGCACGTTGCAGTGATCAATGAACAATTCTATATTTGATAACCCCGATGTAAGCTGAATCTTTGTTAGGATAAATTCGAAACAGTATCCCGAACAAGCAATCGAATGTAATTTTGCTGACAATGAAACTAAAAATATTACACAAGTTTACATGTATCTCATGAAAGCAATACAAAAATATCAGGACGCTGATAGCGGAAGTCAAATATCTGTCGAAGAATTTAGGTCGCTATACCCAATCTATTACTTTGACGTATCAAAACAATACGAACAAGCTATAGAATCTACAACTGATACTGAAGTTACTTGGATGCTTGGCAAGGCTCCAGCTCCAGATAATCCATATAACGTATATGAGCTAGTTGTCAGTGATAGATTTTTAACAATCGACACAGTCAAAGGAAGAATGGTTGTACAAGTTTGATCTAACAACATCAATATAATCCAATAATAATGAAAACTGAGTATACAACCTGAGAAATATACCTTACACAAGGACAAGTTGAAAAATTATCAGCAGCAGTTGCTAAACGACATTCTGTTTCTTTAATGATATTTCCGACAACGACAAATAAAACGGCCGTTAAGGTAATGTTGACACAACAACAAATTAATAAACTTGATCACAAAGCTATCGCAGGAAAACCATTTGTTCTTAAACTATCTGTTGCACAAGTAACACTGATGTCAAAACATGGCGGATTTCTTGGACCAGCACTTTATGTAGTAACTAGCATAATACCAAAGATTTTACCTGTGCTAGGAACACTGGGACTAGCAACAGCATCAGAAGCAATATCAGGAGCAACTAAAAAAAGCAGTATCCGGAGACAGTATCAAACAGATCTATCGTTGACATCAGCTTCGCTGACATTGATACAGTTTCATGTGACAATAAATAATATAATGCCAGCTAATAATAAGAGATCATCAACAACTAAAAAAAAAAGAGAACAATGACAAAGCGCCCTCGGTCAACAAAACAAGGAGGAATCATTCCATTTGCTGTGGGATTAGCGGGAAGTCTGCTTCCAAATCTACTAGGAATTTAATATAGAATGACCTTACCAGGAACCAGACGCCATTGAAGCTTGAGTCAATGCCTGCGCTCGCACTGAGCAACTTTGATATACTTAAAAAAATAAAATACAACGACAAAGTCATTGAGAAGGGATTTCATGGAGTATTTTCCAAAGATGAACTTGATGACGTAGCAGCAGGTGGTTCATGTGTCATAAACATTCAAGACTTTAACAATGGCTCTGGTACTCATTGGGTTGCTGTTTACAACAATAATTATTTTGATTTGTTCGGACTTCCTCCAAGTGATCTAATAAAAAAATATATTTCCAAAAAATTTAAAAAAATAAATTACTTGTCTAATCAACTACAGCCAGTTGGAACATCAGCTTGTGGTTATTACTGTATCATGTTTATCAAACAAATGTCAAAAGATCCCAATTTTTTAAAATTTGTTTTGCAATTTGACAGGCACCCGAGCAAACACAACGACAATATAGCAATAAATTGCTTTCAGTAAATTTTGTCTGACAATCAAATATAACATGTCACAAGTGATAATGTATTGCCTCAAATGTAAAACTAAAATGCCTAACAAAGACGAAAGAATAGAAACAACAAAAAGCAACAGAACGATGCTAAAAGGTATTTGTACTGTTTGCGACAGAAGAAAGTGTTTATTACTCTAACACCAGCTTTGCTGATGCCAATGACTCCAACATCAGATTCGCTAACATCGCCAATGATGACTTTGTCATTGATGTTAGGGTCTGGCATAGATAGAATTTTTTTAGTTGATGATTAAAGTAATAATGAAATGAAAAAACAACAACAAAGTTGTCAGCAACGAAGTTGTTATGGTTGTAATTGTGGCTGTAATAAAAATCTTTGCATTGAACAAGATAAAATTGTTACGTATTGTCAGTCATGCAATCGCCGAGAAATAATTGGCTCTGAAATGGATATATACAAACTTATTGGTAAGTTACCAAAACCAAAAGGTGGTTGAACATTGCCAGGTCACAATTACACTGGGCCTTAAAGTCTGGTAGATAAGCAACTAGATGAAAACGATAATCCATTACCAGGACAAGAGCCTTATAATCAAGTTGATGCAATAGCAATGCGTCATGACATCTGTTATCGTGATAATGAACAAAATAAGCATGGTTGTGATAAGGTAATGCTAGATGAACTTAAAGGTATGAAACCTACAAATCTGTGTGAGAGATCTGATAGAAGGTTAGTTCAAGGAATAATCGGGACAAAATATAAACTCGGACTTGGAGAGTCTCGTCTCGGAGAAAAATTATATGACGATAGCATGAAATTGCTTGCGGCTGAACTGCACATGACCTTAAAAAAAGTTTCTGCGACGTAAGGTTGTCACGAATGCCATTGATGATATCTGGGCGATAGATTTAGTTGACACGACAAATTTTGCTCAGTTTAACAATAATAATAAATATCTCTTTAACGTTATTGATGTTTTTAGTAAATACACGTTTAGTGTACCAATTGCTGATAAAACAGGAACATCAATAACTGATGCGTTAAAAATAATTATCATTAGCACTGAAAGAAAACTGAATAAAATTTGGACTGATCATGGAACGGAGATTTTTAATAAAAAATTGGAGCAGTTTTTGGAACAAAATAACATAAAAAAATATGTTACAGGAAACGAGGGAAAAAGCATTGTCGCTGAAAGATTTAATCGTACACTAAATGAGCTGATCCATAAACATTTGACAGCTAAAAACACAAACAGGTACATAGATGATCTTCCACAGATTGTTGATAAATACAATAACACAAAACATAAATCTATCAAAATGTCACCAAAAGATGTAATTAAAAATCCATTGCTAGTGAATGAAAACATGTACCGGTGACATAAATTTAAAGTCGGTGATTGAGTTCGAATTTCACTAAAAAAAAAAAAAAATATTTGAAAAATTATTTACTCCGAACTGGAGTGAAGATTGTTGTTGTTGTTATAGGGTTTAACGCCATTTTTCAGCACAAGATAGGCTATACATGGCGGCCAGTATTAATGGTGGAGGAAGAACCCTGGAAAACCCCGGGAAGAACCACCGACCCACGAGAAGCTACTGGCAGGCTTTCTCACGTGCCCACGTTAGCCGAGCCTGGACTCGAACTTACGCAGACAGAGGTGAGATGGCAGTGATCCGTAACAGTCAGCGCTTTAGACCACTCAGCCACTCTGGGCCCCTGGAGTGAAGAAGTATTTGTCGTTGATAAAGTTTTAATAACAATACCTGTAACATATGCACTGAAAGATCCTGCAGGTGAGCCTGTAATTGGTAGTTTTTATGAACAGGAACTACAGAAGACTGAACAAGATGTTTTTGTAATCGAACGAGTAATAAAAAAAGCATGGCAATAAAAGCCTTGTTAAGTGGCGTGGGTATAGCGATAAATTTAATAGTTGGATACCAACCAAAGAAATTAATATTGCAAAATAATTTTTGATAAATTTCCTCATACTTGTGCAAGACAGATTTACATTTTACAGGCTTACATAATGATATTAGATACTGTTGGCGATCATCAGAGATTGTCATTAGATTAAATACCTTAACAAAGATAAAATCAAATTTTATATTTTTCTGTCAGTCTGGAATTTTGATGTTCAAGAACGGCTTTATCATCCACCAAAACAACTGATTTTCATCTACTGTAAAATTAAATTTCAAAAATTTCTTTGTGATATTTAACGTTATATTGGCCAGTTGTCGGTCTTCCATAATTTTTTTTATCCCATGACATCGTTCACAACTTCACTGTAGCAGTATCGTCAACGACGATGGCTTTGTCATTGTCATCAACATCATCTTTGCTGGCGTTGTCGCTAATGTCTGTGTCATTTTCAGCATCAATTTTTCGTGTTATATCTGCTGATGCAGTTATGTGAGTCACCAAAGGTGTATCATAGATGTACTTTAGTTTTTCTAGGAGGCTCATATTATAATTTTATGTAGCTTTAAATAATATAAAATTGGACAAAATAAGATACATCGAACATGCCAGGATATATAACATTAGTGCCCTCAAAGAAGCAGTAAAAAAAGTATTCGCAGGTGAAAAAATTATCTCAGTTAACCTATTTTTAGTTCGCGGTGGAAGCAATAAAATTTTATTGACCAACTCGGAAAAAAATAAGTTACTTAATGATAAAAGAGTTAATGTAGTGTATGATAGGGATGCTATCATGCTGTGGTGTCATACTTGCATTAGTCAAGATGAGCTTACTAAAACTATTACAATAAGCTTAATCATCATACCAAAAGACTATTTTGTCAAAAAGTTGACTGTGATGTTGCCAAACTTGTTATTCCATCAGCAGATTTCTTGACAGCTGCCGGGTGTATTTTAAAATACCTAGCGGCAGCTGAGATTGAAAGAAATTTGAGTTCCTCATCTGTTTCCGTATTTACCACAATGATAGGGTTAGCAGGACACCTAAAATTAATACTGCCACCTCGTCCTCGTTTTGTATTTTCTTTCGGCGTGACGAGTTCTGTTTTCTAGACAATTGTCGGTTTTAATACAATTGATGTGGTCTATTACTAAACCATCTGAATCGGTTTATTAAATGTTTCAAACACAAACCTGTGATTATAATAATCAACAAAATCTGTGTTCCTCTAACAGTCACCAACAAGTATCCTTGATTTTGTAATCTACCTATTATTTATTTAGTTTTTCTTCTTCGAATAATTCCTTCATCATCTACCTCATAAAGATCAAATTATCATCAGCAATCGCTCCATTAACATGATATACACATTGTCCTTCTGGAATTTCATCACAAAATAACATGTAAATAAAATCTTTCCTAAAGATTTCAACTCACTTGGCATTATTGCCTTTTACGCTGATCTTATAACCAGCTGGTGTTGCTTTACTGAATGGTTGTCCGTACTTGACATGTATCACCGACCCTAACATATTTCCCACATACAAGTTGTACTTGGGATGGACATAATGATACTCCTGTTCGCTTGCGTTCATCATCATTAAATTTTATGTCATTATACTTATAAGAAATCTATTTGTTTAATTGTACGTATTTTGCTTAGCCCTTCGACAGGTGTATAGTGCAGTGCGCTATAAATAGAATACCTGCTGAACGCTCAGACATTTTGATAGTATAACATATAACAATGCAGAAGTTACATGATATAGCGAAAAAGAGCCTTATAGGATAACCTACAAAAATAGCTACCGCTTTTGCTGGATTTGATAACAGATATCGATTTGATAAATTGTTCTGGCAAATTTCACATCTACAAATCTTTTTCATTTATTAGAACCAACTATAAAACATGAACTTGAAAAGCATAAGGGTTTGAAAATCTTAGTACAGTATCACATTATTTTTTCTAAATTACATGTGAGAGAAGAGTTGACTGACAAGGAAATTGCAGATCCTTTTATTAACACAAAATCAAAGCGTGTTTTGCTTGAAACTAATCTTTCATTGCTAGCTGATAAAATACACCAGGAAATTTGGAAAAAAGATAGAAGAATTCACTGAATCAGGTTCTGGTTGGAAGTTTGAGATGATTAATGAAATTTTATTTCACACAATGAAATATAATGTATTTCGTGGTAGCGGTGCTAATAGCACTGGGTATATTGACCTGCCAAGAAAAATAACAAAAACAAAACATGCTGTATTAATGTAAAAAACTTTGACAACAAATGCTTCCAGTGGGCTATTCTCTCTGCGATGTTTCCGGCAGAAAAAAATGCTGATCACATTGACAAATATTTTAGTCACGTTACAAAATTAAATTTCACTGGTATTGACTTTCCAGTTGTGGAAAATCAAATACCGAAGTTTGAAAAACAAATTAATATTTCAGTTAATTTATTTGGTCTTGACGAGCATGAAAACGTTTATCCAAGGTATATTTCTGAAAAAGCTTCGCAATCGACAATAAATTTATTGTTCTATAAGAACCATTATGTTTGGATTAAAAACTTCAATAGACTTGTTGGTAAACAGTATAGCAAACAAAAAAATAAGAAGTACTTCTGTTATCGTTGTTTACAGAGCTGCTCTGACAATGAAAGACTACAAAAGCATCTACAGTATTGCTCGGAAGTACAATGAATAACAATGCCATCCAAAGATAATAATTTATTACAGTTCGTCAATCATAAAAATAAACTAATAATTCTGAAAAGTATATGTCAGTTACTTTAGGTAAGTTGCATTTTATTGACAGCCCCCAGTTTATGGCAGCATTGTTAGAAGAGCTGGTAAAAGGTTGTAGCGTGTTTTATAATATACAAGATTGTTTCAGCGCTAAAGCAAGTTTGTTAACAAAAAAAGGAGTGTTTTCATACAAGTATCTCGACAATTGGAGTAAATTTGATCAAACTTCTTTACCTGACAAGATAAATTTTATTCACAATTAAAAAATGAAAATATAACCAATGACGAGTATAATTATGCACAAAATATTTGGAAAGAATTTGACTGCAAAACGTTCAGCAATTATCATGATTTGTATGTGAAAATTGATGTATTATTGCTGGCGGACATGTCTGAAAGTTTTTGTCAAGTAAGCCACAACAATTATGGATTAGATCCTTGTTGGTATTACTCTGCTCCTGGATTATCATGGAATGCTTTGTTAAAGTTTAGCAAGGTGGAGCTTGAATTACTAACAGATGTTGACATGTTTAACTTTATCGAAAAAGGTATCCGTGGTGGCATTAGCATTATAACAAAAGAATATTCTGAAGCAAACAATAAATACATGTTGAATTACGATCCTAACAAACCATCGAAATACATCATTTATCTAGACGCAAATAAATTTGTATGGTTATGCAATGTCAGAACCAATGCTGTTCAGTGGATTTCACTGGATTACAACTGACCAATTTTTAGCAGAAACAGAAAAAAAAGATACCAGACGATGTTTGCATTTTCTTGAAGTTGATCTTGATTATCCAACTTCGCTACACAATTTAAACAATGAGTATCCTTTCTGTGCTGAATCAATTATCATTGATTATAGTTTATTATCTCAAGAACAACAAGCAATAGCATCGCTGAGACAAAATTACATGGTAAAAAACTCTTTCCAAATTTACCTGATAAGAGAAATTATGTTTTGCATTATAAGGTTTTAAAACAGGCGGTTGATGCTGGTCTTCTTCTAAGAAAAGTTAATCGCGTGTTAAAGTTTAATCAGTCGCCATGGATGAGAGGTTATATAAGCTCAAACACTTCTAGAAGAGCCATAGCTAAAAGTGATTTCGAGAAAAACTTCTTTAAGCTTATGAACAACTCCGTCTTTGGAAAAACGATGGAAAATATTGGGAAATGAGTAAACACTGAGCTAGTTGATGATGTCGACCGCCAAAATAAACTTGTGTCAGATGATGGTTTTGTTAGTATGAGAATTTTTTATGAGAACCTTGTCATGATACAGTGATGAAAGATAAATTTTACACTTAATAAGCTAATCTATGTTGGGGTTTCTGTGTTAGATTTATTGAAGTGGCTAATGTATGATTTCATTATAATTTTGTTAAAGCAAAGTAGCCATCAAGTAAATTATTGTTTACTGATGCTGACTTGTTCATTTATGAAACAGATGGAGTTGACTGCACTGACAATGATGTATATAGAGATATTTATGATAACCGACATCTGTTTGATCTTTCTGATTATCCTCGTGATAAAATTTTTTATGATGATACAATAAAAAGATTATTGTTAAGTTTAAGGATGAAATGAACTCTCTCATCATCAAATTCTTTATTGGATTGCAGAGCAAAATGTATGCCATGTTGCTGGACAATATTAAAATAACAAAAAAAGCAAAAGGTTTGCCTCGCAATTTTGTTAAACAATTTATTGAGTTTAATGATTATAAGTACACACTTGACGGAGGCGTTAGTTTTATAAGAGCAATGGCTATTCAAACAAATCATCACAAACTTGAAACAGATGTTATTATCAAACGTGGATTAAGTAATTTTGATCACAAACGTTATTGCGAAAACAGAATAGATATGTTTGCACTTGGGTATCTTTGTGATGATAGATTTGTACTTGACATTATTTTTGATGACTAAATCATTACAACTGGGGTATGAAATTTTGTGTGAACTTAAAAAATAATGTTTGCAAATATAGAGGTTGAGAACAGCAACAACAGCAAGATCAAATATCTAATGAAAGACAGTAAACAGTTTACACTCAAAATTAAAAATGAAATATCTGGGATATGTTTTAGCAGAAACAGAAATTTTCTCAAAACAGGCTGAAACTTTCACTTATCAGATCAGGTGACAGTGATTACTTTAATTATCTTGAAAAATTAAGCCAGGAATTGTCAAAAGGATTAAATAATTTTCATAATCCAATCAGTCAACAAAAATATACTAAAATTACCATCGAGCTTGATCGAACAAAAGTGTATTTTGTTGATTAAGAAATATCCTCTTAATAAACCACAGATAAAAGATTTGTCTCATCGTTGTGTTAGTGGTAAAGTTCAGCCTTCATTACAGTAATGATGAAATATTTTTAATATCAACAGTTGAAACGCTGATTGGTGATGATATATAACAAAATTTAATCTAACAAAAATAAAATAATCTAACAAAAATAAAATCGACATCATCATGGTGGTCCTTCTGGACAGGGTTGGGGTGGTCTGAAGAAAGTTGGAGAGGATGGGGTCCTTCTGGACATCAGAGGTAGGGTCCCTGGTCCAGAACCATTTAGAGAAATGGGTCTCTGAGCCAAAAAACTCCTTTTTCCCCTACTACTTCTAATTTCTGATTTGTTAGCTAAAAGACCTGACTTTGTTGGCATCTTGAAATAATCTAGAATGATTATTCGACCCTCATTATGCTTCAGAAATTGTGTCTTAGTGTTTTATATTAGGGTGTTTACCTGAGAATTAGTTATTCCTATCTTAAACATCAGCCTTAGTGAAGTCAATTGGCTGTGCTCAGTTGATAGGATTTATTTATTTCAATTATTCACTGGATTTACAAGCTGCTAATAAACTTCAGGATTAAGTGGTTGTTTTGGAATTAGTATGAATTTGTTTAAAGACATTTTGGATTATATCACTGTGATACATCAAGACTGTTAGCACATCAACTATTTCAAGCTAATGGCAGATCAGTACAATAAACTGGACTTAGTTCAGAACACCACTGAACTCATTTGGAATACTCAACACTCTTGGACTTATGATAGAACATTTAGGACTATTTAGAATTTCATTCTGCATTTTGTAAGTTAATTTTTTTATTTTGTATTCTAGGGAAATAAATTATTTGTTGAATTTTACAAAACTTATTTGTTTTCACTGTTTTGTTACTCAGCTTAAGACCATCCAGTCATAACAAAGAAAATGTGAAATTTATCAACAATGTCCATACCACTGTCAAAAATGTTCTTCTCAGTAAAATAATCTAATGGTGATCAAATTGTTTACCCAATGGTTGGGCAGCCAGCTGGCAGGTTTGACTGAGAGCAACATGATTACTATAGGGTACTGCCAAATTTATTGTAAAGGGCCTTACCAATTACTTTATTTAAATTAAAAATTTGTAAAATAATATTATTTATTTCATTTGGAAAAACTTTCATCTCTACTGTGATGTGACTGTGTGTGTGTGTGTATGCATATATATATATATATATATATATATATATATATACCAGCACTTAGCCACATTTCTGTACAGATCACAACAAGAGACCATTCTTGACCTTGCAAATCTTGGTGAATGTGTATAATCAATAGACAACATGACAGTCATAAACGGACCGCTCCAATGGCCTAAGTGGTAAGAGCATCCACCTCAAATGTGGAAAGTCGCTGGTTCGAAGCCCGGCCGAGTCATACTATAGACTTATAAAAAGGGTATTAACAGCTTCCTTCCATGACCTCCAGAGTTGTAATAAATTCAGCCAAACAGAAGCAAGATCACCTCATTTATATAAATGTATCTCACTCTTTATCAAATTTGTCAGAGTTTTTGATTATACAAGTCCACATTTCAAATATTACCAAAACTGACTCGGAAATATGGCTTCTAAAGTGGTAAAAATCAGATGCTGATGGTCTGACCAACTCGCAACAGACAAGGATGACACACAATGCATATTCTCAGACAGTGCTGGGTGGTTTTGAGAGACGAAATGTTATGAGGTCCCAGGGGGGACAGGGTAGTGTGGATAGCTATCTTTTCATATAAGCATATAGAAAATGATTGGAAATTCAAATTTGAATGAAAAAAATGACTTGTAATCCTTTAAAGCATTCAATACACTTACTAAACAAAAATAGTTGGTAGTCAAAGCAGTGTCAGATATCACACATGCATATGTGCAAACCCTCATAAAATCAGAACCACACTGACATCAAATACAATCATGCCTCAAGTTTCTGTCTTTAAAATCCACTGAATGGCAACGTATAGGCTTAATTAGATGCAGTCTTTGTTACTCTCAATAGTTCAGCAGGGGGTTTGAAGGTAATGTGTTATTAGTGTTCATCTTTGCATTCACTAGAGACTGGATTGTACTGTTGTTTGCAGTTCCATAATGGATTCTCTGAGCCAATCCTTCTCATTCTTGACGATTGTAACATTAGCATTGTTGAAACTGTATCAGAAGCAGTCTGACCAAAGGATATGCTTGTCTCTATAGAAAGATGACTATACATTATATTTGGGACTGACTATTGCATTGGGGGAAGGGGGAGGGGCATAATATTGGGGGCTTTACAGGTAATACAGCAGTAATAAATGCCAGGAGTCTGTCCAATATGGATGTTAAACACTTTATCAACACAAACTGACTTGCAAAAACCAAACACGTGTTTATTATTGTCAATTTCATGTATAAAAAAATTGACCTGAAAAGCATGGGTCAATTAACAGTTTGTATTTGTAATAAGATAATGAATAATAATAAAGAAAACTAATCTGAATTTTCCATTCAATGTGTTGAATATGTTTGGTTTGTCCTGATGTTACATACAGGTGCTGCTGCTAATTTGATGGATGTCATTCACTCCAGTATGAGCAAAGAATTAATTGCTACCACTTTCTGCTGTGCTTCACAAAACAGAACTGTCAACCAGTAGTTCTGAAAATTATTTCTGCTGGGCTTTAATTGCTTTGCTGACAGCTTATTGGTTCCTAAATCACTTCAAATATGAATCATACTTGAACACTATTCATTTGACTCAAATCATCATACTTTCTACTTTAAATATGCAGAAATGTTGCTGCTGTTCACAAACTTGACAATAAACTTTAACACAGATGACTTAAACATTCTCATAGTTCCCGAATGACGTCGTCAGCTGCCATATTTGTGGTCAGCTGGCAGATACTGTTGACTTTATATGGTGTTTGGAAACTGAAATAAATTCAATGAATCTCAAGACACTTTTATGAAAATTACATACATAAACAGAACTCAAATCAGGCCTTCTGTTAGTATCTGTATTTGTGATTGATAAATTGACCTTGCTTTAGTGTGCCAATATTGGTGATCACATACAGGAGAAACTGCCAGGTTGCCCGTTGTCCAGGTAAAATGGGCAGAATATCATGTTAGTGACCTTATCAGGAAGCATCTATTCAAGGCAATGATATGCAATAACTTTTGTTCTCAACACACATCTAGCATCTCTTTTGATTTATTATTTTATTTTATCTTTTATTTTATTGATTACTGCTCCGGTGGCCTAGTGGTTAGAGCGTCTGCCTCGGATGTGGGAGGTCATGGGTTCGATATCCGGTCGAGTCATACCAAAGACTTACAAAAATGGTACTAACAGCTGCCTCGCTTGGTGCTCAGCATTAAGAGGTTAGTGTTAGGACTGGTCGGCCTGGTGTCAGGGTAATGCGACTGGGTGGGACATCATGCTACATGTCTGCAGCATGATGCCCCAGTGCTAGATTATCACTATAAACTGTCACACTGCAGACATCGTAGCAATATGACTGAAAATTTTTTAAAGCTACATTAAAAATCCAAAACACACACACACACACACACACACACACACACACACACACACACACACACACACACACACACACACACACACTTTTGATTTACATGATAACTTCAAATGAACTGGTTCGTTCCACTTTATGAACCTGACCAAAGCAAATTAGCATAATTGGTCCCCTGTAGAAATCTTCAAAGGACTTGGCACATCAAATGAAATAGTGCTTGCTTATAACTGACCTCCTTCCCTTTAAATAGCCTTTTAGATAACTGCTGTATAAACTGCCCCAAGGATAGTTTAACATGAGTTCTATGCAGGACAGTTTACCGTTTATGCATGCTACATGTTACTGGCATTTACTGAGGTGGTTGTACTGTTTCTTTTTTTTTCCAAGATTACAGAATATCGTGTCAGGGATTTGAGAGCAAAAAACTGTTTTTTCGCTTGACATGTCGTGTTATGGCAGGTTATTACAATGTAGGCAGGGCCATAGCATAAACTCACAAGATTTATACCAGATGAGCTAAAACAATTAACCTATCCAGATCATTTTAGCAAGAAAAAATGGTCACTGCAACCTAATTTTATTGGTGCAATGCAGCCCTCATGATGAATGGATGGAAAAATTTTGATGATGACTGTCACTATCAAAGAAAAGGAGCAAAAGGTAAGAACCAGGTAAAACAATAACGATATGAATGCCATCTAAAAACCTTAGGAGACATAGGAGACAAAAAATATAGGAAATCCTTTAAGTACATCTGCTTCTATTGATCACTGAAATTTGTTATGCTGGTATTGGATGCAAAAACTAAATCAATCATCAAAGCTGGTTCTAATTAATATATGACATTACTTAATTAAGGGTCAGACTTTTTGAGTTTCAGCTAGATTGGAGTATCTTTTGAGTTTCAGCTAGATTGGAGTATCTTTTGCTAAAAATGTTTCAGGAATACAGTCACCCAGAAATTCAGTATAAATCATAAACTGCTACTGAAATACAGTAGTTGTCAATACAAGTCACTACTTGTGCAGAAATTTCAGAAATTATGTCTTCATACTATTTCAATATATGCCTACAGTATATCACATCAATCAAAGATGAGTACGTCAATAACAGATCTTTTATCATGAGCAAATTTATCCTTCTAGACTTTCCTCCACAGTGGAATCTTTTGATTTGGGGTTAAGTCAACTCTCACAACCAACTCAACCGCAGTCAAAGGCTTAATGCACACAGTAGGAGTAAATATTTGATGTCAATATTTCATACATAACTGACACATTCTCTCCAAGTAGCCATCAAAGGATGGTAAACAACTGTTAAACTGTATACAGTATTACCAAAATGTGGGACTGATTCTCTCTTATTAAAACAAGAGAGTGCAATCAGCCACAGATGACCTCTTCGAAGCTTTCAGTAGTCTCCGGTAGACATTGTCAACATTAATTATCATGCAGAAAATTAATTCACACTGAAGTAATCTTTATCTACAATGACCCTCTTTTCTAACTAACATTGCTTTTTATCTGAACATTTTTAGAACTTAAATTTAAAATGGCACTATGTTCCCATATATGCTGACATGCTGTCAAACAACATCAATATCTACATAAATACATACATACATACATGCATGCATACATACATACATACATACATACACACAAGCATGCATGCATGCACATGTGTGCACACACACTGCGGCAAAAAAGACAAACAATAAAAAGGACGTTCTTTTCATGATAAAGTTGGGGTACTACAATGAGATGACAAAACCCAGAGATTTTTTTTCATGTTCTTTTTTTCAAATCAATCATTGTTTTTAAAATCTGTTTCTGAGGCTGTTATTCACCACCCCCTGAAGTCTGATTGTAATGGGTGAAAGTCAGGCTACAAGTAGCCTTGGTCTAACAGCCAGTATTACAAGCAAGTTCATGCACCACTTTACTATGATTAGACACTACAGTTGAGACCTTGCATGAAAAGCATGCAGTCCTCTAATCTAATTATTATAATCATTTACATGTAACAAAGTTAGCCTCTGTATGTGTGTTACACACACACACACAGAGCAAAATCAAAAATATGGAAGTTTTCCACTGATTTCTAATTTCAACTGCATTCCATGTAGGGTAGGGTGTATTATATATGTATAGAGCATGAAAAACTATATAGAATTAAATACAAATTCTTATGTTATTACCGCATGTCACAGTAACTTCTTTGGTTGTACATCCAGTTATCAAGTTACATAATTTGAACATACACAGCACCCAGTAAATTAATTTTAAACAACAAATGTCAATGAAGTCACAGAAGCATGAAAATATAGGTCACAAAAGCGTATGTTTGCAATCAGGGTGTAATACTTATCAAAAGGCATCCTAATCACCAAATTTCATCGATTCTTGGTAAGAAAGAACAACATACAGCATGCCAAAAATTCCATTTTTTGGGGTCATGAGCTAAATGTAAAAACTTAATCAACACCAGTAAAAGATGAAATATAGGTCATGATGAGATTATTTTGATGTAAGGTATGGTACTAACAGAGATGCATATAATCATAAATGTCATGATTCTAGCATTAACAATGCCCAAGAAATGAACATGGAACATAGAATTTAAGTCAATGAATGTAAAATATGGGTCATCAATGACCCATTACTGAAATGTGGGAGTAATACTCACCAAGACTCATCACTTCACTAAGACATGATTCTATATAGGATAGTATGTACATTGCATGTGAAGAACTTGTTTGGTTCTGAGCTATAAAACTTAACATGAGCTAGCGAATAGTAAGATAGTAAGTAGTACAATAGTGGGCAGAGACCTTTTTGTCCATGCATGGTACTAATAGTAACAAAAATTACTCTAGTTTATTAATTCAAGCATAAACAGTTAAAACTCCAAACTAAAACTAAGTGAAACATGAAATATGGGTTGCAGTGACCTAGTTTTGTAACGAGAATGTGGTAATCATGAAGATATATCTCATCTCCAAGTTTCATGATTTCAGAGTGCAAAAAAACCTATTTGGTCATGAGCTAATGCAAAATATAAAACAAGGCAGTCAAATATTAAATGAAATTCACAGCCACCTTCTTTTAGTTTAAGGTTGTTGTGCTATGATGTGTCACAGTGTGATGTGTCACAGTGACCTACTGTTGTGTGAAGGATGTAGAAATTGCCAATATGCATCCCTTGATGAAGTGTCCTGGTTCCAGGCAATTAGCATCATGTATATGGTACATGACAAACAAAACCTCAGCAGAACACAAAAATTTCACCAAGAATGTACAATTAATGTATATGTACAAAGTTAACCCCCTACCCAGGGAAGATGCTTCGAAACACTCCAAATTGTAGCTAAGACTTAGGACCAAGAAATGCACTGAGGCTTGTTCATGTCTATATATAGTTTTATATGTGCAGATGCCAATGCCAATGCCAAGGGTAGTACAACAGCTCTAATCTACTTTGAAGTGGTGAACTGAAAATTGGAGAAAATTGGCAGATTTATTCATCAAAACTTTTAAATTTCCTTATAGCAGATGATTGAATAACTATAATAAAAGGGGAAATGTTGGCTAAAGACTGCTGCATGAACAATAGTCGTTTAGAGATGACACATCACCTGGGTCCCCCACTGAAAGACTTTTACCTAAAGCACCCTAAAGGTTCAACACAAATTTTATATGACCTCTGCCTCAATTGATATGCTAATCTTGTAGAATTGCAGCATGTACAGTACATAGTGTACTTGTGCTGGTCAAAAAATGTACCTATGCTCTAATACTGCAGTACAATTCCCTATCAAGTCTCATCATTTCCAGCATGGATTACTGAATTTGCATGGTGCAGTCATGCTGAAATTACTTCAAAAATATGACAACAATGCTGTTTTCAAGTATGACTTGTGTCATGCTGAAATTACTTCAAAAATATGACAACAATGCTGTTTTCAAGTACGACTTGCAGTCATGCTGAAATTACTTCAAAAATATGACAACAATGCTGTTTTCAAGTATGACTTGCAGTCATGCTGAATATGCATGATGCAGTCATGTTGAAATGACTAACAAGATCATGCTATCTTCAGCATGCACTGTTATGATGCTGAAAATACATCCTGCAACAATGCTACATTTACTTTTATATAAACATGAAAAAATGGAATATTCCTGCATTTTGTACCATTTTAATTGAGAAGAAGATGTAGTTATGCTGTAAAAACTTAATCATTTCAATCTGGAAAAAAATTTCTTACAACATGCTGCAATTATGCTGTATTTACTTTGATGTAAAATATGAAAGACAATGTAACTGAAAAAATAGAGAACAAACAATAGCTGCTCATTTTTATACCATTGGCCAATACAGTTCACTATAAAGTACTAGCTATTTCAAAAAATGTGACCCGTGTTTGTAAACCACCTATGCCCCTACAGCTGCACTATCGAATTCTAAAGTCTTGCAAGGGATATAACTGTATAACAAATAAAGCCTTAGGAAGCTGCATGAACAAAGACATTTCAAGACTATCTTGTGATATCATGGTGAAATTTTTCAGACAGGATCCATTTTGGCACAAAGTCTGAATGGACACAATTTTGCTTGTCAATTGGGAAATTTCAGTGCCAGCTTTACCAATACATGCTGATGATAGGGTGATATATATGCATGAATGTTTTGAGTTAGCAGCATGTATGCACCAACATGGCTCTGTAGTACTGACAGAAAGTTTACTTCTAAGAAACATGAATGGAAGGACTACTAAAAACTTAAAAAGATAAACCCTTCAAAGCAAATGTAAATTAGTAATCTTTACCTCATAGATAGCAAAATTCTGCAAATCTGTGTGCACATTTACTCCATGATAGGCATTTTCATGTACCTTCGAAAGATATTTACTGAGAAAAATTTATAGTTCTACAGAGTCAACAAGTGCACTGTACTATTTTTTAATAATTAATTTTCCTCATGCAATGAACATTAACTGAAGCAAGATTAAACATTATTTATATGTAGATATTTTTCTAAGATTTTTCCTTATACCTTAATAACAGCTGTGATTGTTTCTCAAAGGATACAAGGAATTGCATTAATAATTTCACTGAATTGTTTTTAAACATGTAAAACACATTCCATCTCACATATGTGATGTCACAGCTTTACTAAAATAGAACGTAAAGATAGAGTAGGACTTTTTTTTAAAGGATGGTCATGAATAACATGAATGTCCTGGATGGTAATTCTGATAAACAGTAGAAGCAGAAGCAGAATAATTTTGCAGGGTTTTTGAGATGTGGTTCACTACTTCAAATGGCCAACATTCTCTGTAATTCACTTAAACCCTTGACTCCCAACCTACCCCATCAAATTCATAACTGAAAATTGTCTTTCATACTACAGAAAAGGAAAAAGGCTGTGATATATTTCTTCCACTGAAGAGCTTGTCTTTATGTGGATTAGCTAGATGTTTTTTAAATTCATTCCTTAGAACTTCTCTATCATGATCCAGACCAGACACCCACTAAGTCTCCTTTGTTTCATGTGCAACTATTTTTCAAGAAAAGCAGTAGGTTTCACTTAAGACACAAGTCAACACCTATTTCAACATATACTGCACATGAAATACTATAATAAAAGACACTGAAAAGCCTATCAGTGCATTATGGTACTCATCTGAGAGGTTAAAATGCAACCACCTTTTGAAAGTTATGATGGAAACTTAAGGGAACTACGATAATACATTTCTCAACTGCATGAAAGAATTTGTAACTTTTATAAGTACTGTTTCCAACAATTACATATCTAGTCTAATTCCTTCCACTGTATTTCCTTTGACACACTCAGTGATTTTGGAAATCCCTTGTGAAACTGCATGTTTAATAGTAGAGGGCTACATACTCACATAGCTAGTTCTTTAGGTTACTTGTATATGTAAAACAAGATATATCAAAGCAACACCCCTAACAGTTTGAAGATAGCAGAGTGCTTACAGTCTTCTTATCTGCACCGCTTTGCACATATTCCATTATGGAAGCAAGAGTACCATGACTGACACATTATAGGCCCACACCATATTTTGTAGTCCTCTGTTCAGGTACCTGTACAGTATTGTTGATTTTGGAGAATACTAACCAAGGGGTCCAATTACATGAACCACTGGTCAAAGTATTAGATCCTGAACTATATTTAATGTACAAAAACCATTATTTTCTTATCAGACTCGATAAAAATCTCTAACCTTCAGACCAGAATTTAAAGGTTCCTTTATTACCTTAAAAGCAAGCCATCCATGAAGTTTGATCATGGAACATATTCTGAAACAAAAGTTATTCTATAAAAAAAACATAGCCTCAATGACCTTGACCTTAACCTTTTGAACCCAAGATCAACAGCCTTCTTCCATAACCTTAAGTGCAAGCCCCCACAAACTTTGGTCCAGGTACTTAAGTTATTATGCAAAACCAACATTTTTCTTCTTTCAAACTGATTTTGACCATGACCATTTTACCTCAGAATGAAAAAGCTTCTGCCTTATCAATCATGTAAGTCATCCACAAACTTTGGTGAAGGAAAATGGTTGATAACTTGCATTTCTTTTTGCTGAAACCAATTTTCTTATTTCAGTCGTAGTGACACTGACCTTTTGATCCCAATATCAATAGATTTTTTTCCTTACCCGAGTACAAGCCATCCACAACGTTTTTAACATCTTTTACATGTAACTAATGTTAGTGTGAACAAACAATTTTATCTCAGTCACAGCAACCATGACTTTGACCCCAAGTATAACCTCTCCACAAAGTTTGGTAACTATAGATGGTGCACATCTTGAGTTATTTTGCATCAGCCATTTTTCTTCTTTCAGTCCAAGTAACACTGACCTTTGACAGTGTGTGTGTGTGTGTGTGTGTGTGTGTGTGTGTGTGTGTGTGTGTGTGTGTGTGTGTGTGTGTGTGTGTGTGTGTGTGTGTGTGTGTGTGTTTTGGAATTTTAACGTAGCTTTGACAATTATTCAGTCATATCACTATGATGTCTGCAGTGTGGCAGTTTGTTGTGATGTCTAGCACTGGGGCATCATGCTGCAGACATGTAGCATGATATCCCACCCATTCACATTATCCGGACACCAGGCCAACCAGTCCTAACACTAACCTCTTAATGTTGAGTACCAAGCGAAGCAGATGTTAGTACCATTTTTATAAGTCTTTGGTATGACTTGGCTGGGGATTGAACCCACGATCTCCTGCATCTGAGGCAGGCGCTCTAACCACTAGGCCACTGGAGTGGTCCCTTATGACATTTTAACTCTGAAATTGATAGCATTCTTCCTTTTCCCAAGTGTGAGCCATCAGCAAAGTTCTGTAACTGAAGATGGTGGACAATCTGAATTATTGATTACAGAGTTATGAACAGAAAGATGTATAATGTCATAACATGTTATGCTAAGCCTTATGATAGCATATAAAAACAAAAGTCCCTTGAAAGGAACAATGCTCATATGGGCATAATGAATTTCCAGGAATTCAAGTTAAAGACCATTTCTTCCTTTTAACTGTTGAATGTTGAAACCATCTCTTTCTTCAGCAAGAACAAAATTTCTAAATTTGCTGCTGTGACACACGTACCAGATGGCAGCTTGGCAACATTTCAATTATGACAAAATAGACATAACTGTTTTGGTGAAAACCTCATGTCATAATAGTCAACCATTTGGGGGGAGTAGTGACAACAATAGTTGTAATACAGACATTGTGGCAGCCACATAAGATCTATGACTTGCACCATTTCCATTAATACCACCCATCAGCCATCTTGAATTTTTTTATAGCTATGCCTCCAACATTAATACTCGCATCAACATAGGATTTTCACTAAATGACTTCTTATGATTTCTAGTTAAACCTAAATAGAAATGGTGTCAATCTGAAGTCAAACATGTCCACTATGACAGCTATCTTGAAAATCTTGGTATCCGTCTTGTGGCCAGCTTGAAAATGTTGCTTTCTCTACACCTCCTACATGGATGGTCATGTCAACAGGGAGTTTTCAATACAAGACTTCTTATGATGTCTAGTTGGTCTTTAAAGAAAATGGTGTTGATCTGACATCCAATATGGTACCATGGCAGCCATCTTGAAAATCTTATTATCACTACTCTTCCTGAATGGATGATCATATCACCATGGGGTTTTCACATAAAGAGATCTTATCAACATCTAATCATGTCTGGTTGATCCTAAACAAAAATGGTACTAATCCAACAGTCATCATGGTTACCATGACAGCTATCTTAAAAATTTTATTATTGCTTCTCCTCCTGAAAGGATGGTCATACATGTATCAACATAGGGATTTTCATTAAGAGACATCTTTTGAATTTAAGCTAGTCTTAAATGAAATGATCCTGATCTGACATCCATTATTGCCACTGCGGCAGCCACCTTAACAATCTTGTTATGACAACTCTACCTGAACCGAAAATCATACTGATATGGGGTTTTCACCAGAGGACTAATATGGCCTCCTCACAGTGTCTGTCTTGAAAATCTTATCACTAATCTTCCTAAATGGATGGTTGTATCAACATGAGGTTTCACCAAAAGACTTCTTATAATATATAGTTGTCTTAAATGGAAGTGGTGCCACTCTGATATCCAATATAGCCATCAATGCAGTCATTTTGAAAGTACTGTTATTGCTGATCCTGAAATCATGTCTTGAAAATAGTGTTGCTAAATGGATGGCTAAATCAGTACCATTCTCATTCAGGACCAATTAGACATCATAAGAAGTCTTTTAATCAAAATCTCATGCTAATATGACCATCCATTCCAGTGAAGTAGCAATAACATGATTTTCAAGATGGCTACTATGGTTGCCATATTGGAACATACATTTTCACCATTTTTCATTAAGACCAACTTGACATCATAAGAGGTCTTTTAGTGGATGCACCATGTTGACAAGACCATCCATTCAGGTCAAGTAGCAATAATAAGATTTTCAAGATGGATGTCAGGTCGGCATGATTTTTATTTAGGACCAACTGGATGTCTTTTAATTCAAACCCTATGTTGATACTACCATCCATTCAGGAGGAGTAGTGATAAAAAAAAAATTTCAAGATGAATAACAAGATTTTCAAAATGGCTGCCATGTTGTCATATTGGATGTCTGAGCAACAACATTTTCATTTAGGACCGACTAGACCATGGGAACAAATACATGTTTAACATTTTATGGCAATCTTCAAATTAGTTTAGGAGGAGGAGCAATAACAAAATTGTGCTGATGGACAGATAGACAACGGGCAACAGACATCCCATAAGCTCTTCTTGTCTATGACTAGTAGAGTTAATAATGAAGAGAGATAAGAATTTCTAATATTCATCACAGATTATTTTCTTAGTCATAGGACTTGCCAATAAATAGGATCTCTAATGACTATATCAATAAATACTTTTCTTGCAATTCTGAGCATTACTATACAAAAGAAACATATGTGCACAAAACACAATTTGTTACAACTCTGTCATGCAACAGCAATAAGAAAACACATTTCCAGCATATCTATGTTTGTTACAGAGCTTCACCTATTTTATATTATCTCTGATAGTTACATATCTGAAATGTGTTTGGAACCATCATGCTGTTGTTATGTGTAATTAATTGTATTGTTTCTTGGCTTTTCTTAATGATTAGATGTACTGTATATCTGTATTTTGTACTTGACCTTGGTCCACAATCAAGTTAAATGATATACCTGACCAGTGACATTTATTCTGCAAACAACATGATACATCAGTAACATTTCTCTATAATTATAGATTAAATATTCAGATCATTATCAAGGGAAGAAAACATGCTAACTTCTGTCTGAATGTAGGATATTAGTTTTTCACTTGGAAATTCCTAAACTTGTTGACAACTTTGAATGTTTCAGGAAGGACACTAACCTACATCCTGGCTCTATTATTGTGTCTTAGCTATTTATATATAACATTTTTCCTTAAAAATTACTCATTCTTGCCTTAATTTCAGAATGGCATCATTCAGAGAACTAGACATCATAAGAAGTTCTTCAGTAAAAAACCTCATGTTGATACAGCCATCCATTTAGGAAGAGAAGAAATAATATTCTGCAATACTTGGTAAATAATAAGTTGTATTAAACTTATTGACAGGGTTTAAATTTAGGTAAGAAATGTGTGCACTAAGCAGTTTTATGTATGAACTGAACATTTTAGTTTCTTTTGTTGTTTAAAGTAACATTTTTATCAGGTCACCATATTCTCCTATATTACATACCAGGAGGATAAAGAAGAAAAAAACTTTTGAAAACAAAAATTAAATAAACTTGATGACAAAGCTTTCAATGCCAAAATTGCTAATAAAGAACAAGTCTCTTCTCTACTTGGCCATTATAAACTTGTATGGCATATTTGTCAACCTATTCTTTTCTGACCCAACTTATGATAATGGCAAGGTGAAGAATAAATGTTTATTACAGCTGAAAAAGTTAAATGGGCAGAAAACTACTTCTGAGCAAAGAATGCTCAAGATATACATGTTTTTAATTTTGTGCAAGATTTTACCAAACACACAATGAGTTAAGGCAAAGGAACAAAAGTCTGTTCACCAAAAATTAAGTATCAGTATAGTCTGATAATCCTGTAAACCCTTCTACCCCTAAATGAAGTAAGGAATCAAAACATCATCTATAACAAGATGGCCTGAACACAGAACATTTGTTAAGCAACAGTCAATACTGAATTGCTGAATTCTAAATTATAATGGACTGTTTGATCCAGAAGATCATTTCTTCCAGGAAACTAGTTTGAAATATCTGTCCATAACTATTTAATGTTTATTCAGTCTCTGACATCACCGGACAAAAGCAAATAATATGTGTTTTGGTTTGGCCAATTGTCCCCATTTTTTGTTGCAAGCCCTTACAATTTTTTCCCCCATGGTAAATTTTTTTTTTATACTAAAACTGATTTGTGTATCTAATTGAGCTTGTTTTGCCCAGTACTTTAAGTACTTAGCACATTATACATACTAATCATTATAATATATATATATATATATATATATATATATATATATATATATATATATATATATATATATAATGTTTAAAACAAAACAAAAAACTTACTACCTACTCTAATTTTAAAACCAGTGCAATAGGAAACACACATTTGGGGGGAGGGGGAGGCGGAACATCCAGCATAGAATACAAAGGACCTTCACTGTGTAAGGGTTTGTTGAATGGAATTTCATTTTACAGTGGTCTCCCTCTTATACAGCCACTCCTTCTGCACCAGGAAAGTGGCCTTATAAGACGGATGGCCTTTCCAGAGGGGGACTAAATTTTGTGTGAGAAGTATATGTAATGTATGTAGTAAGAAAGCTACATACTTCAAAGCATTTAAAATCTTCTTTTAATATCTTCGTTTAAATGTAACATTAATTATTAAAACATTCTTCTTGTTATAATAATAGACTTATTTCAACTGAATATACATTATTAGTTCTTATTCTTGGCGTAAGCGTGATATGTGAGTGGGTATTGTTGTCATGCACACTGCAAAACCATTCAAAAATGGCATTTAAATCTTGGTACATACATAATTCTCTTTCCATTTTACTCCATTTTCCCACTGCTGCTGAATAACTTCCTTATCAGTTACAACATTGTTTATTCGAGTTTTTTCAACATAAAATTGTTTTATTTGAGTCTTTTCTACATAAAATTGTTTGGGAAGTCCCCCTCCCCACCTCACCCGATGTCGTCGAGTAGAATAACCAACTTTCTTCTAAAATAATATGTCTCCATTTATGTGACAACATGTTAATGTTTGGTAATGATTTATTCGGATGTTGCTAACTGTATGTGATTTAATTATGCAGACGAAACTTTTGTAGAATGGACAAAATGCCTTCTTCGTAAAGGAAGCAATAAATGTATTGTCACATGATTTTTCAGTCTTTGTCTGGTACCCTATTTTGTTCAAGGTTAATTTCTGTGTGTGTGTGTTAATGCAATAAATCTATTTTAAGCCTATGCTGACCCCGTTATGATCTTGACAATTACGTCCGGTTGTAATCATCAAAGAGAAGAACTCGACAGATGTGTGAAGCTCAAAACTCAATCACAACATTGTTGAGCCCATTTCCTGTAAACATCGGCTTTTATAGACAATGATATAATATTAATCTTAGTGTTACATGTACTTTAGTCAACACTTTTTTCAGTAACGGAAACTTGACATTGGGAGACATGTATTGATGATAGAGATAATCTGATTACTTACCTTATGTCACGATATGAATTAATTATCAGTTCTGGATACATTTGAGAAAAAAAAGTGGCCGCTCATGAGGGGAACATTTTACATTTTTGTACTAATATGTTGGTTGCTGGTCGCATTAGAGGGGTGGCCATTCTTGATGGGTACTTTTGAATACAAACTCGTCGGTGCCATGGGATTCTGGCCGTAAGAAGCGGGTGGCCGCTGGTCGGTGGGGGGCCATTCAAGAGGGGTACTACTGTGACTATCATGTCATGTGCCTTAGTCACTTTCTACAATTAACAAGAATGTACTGACACTTAATTGATATCAGTGCAACCTTCTCCTAATTATCCAACAACAATTAATAAAATATGTATGTTCTTACAATTAAGCCCTACATTGTATACAATGTCAACAATGCAATACACATCACAAGTTAACTATAGTACTAACCTTCAAGTTCATAAGATGCTGTTTCAGGTTCTCGTATTCTGCCACTCTGTAATTGCAAAAAGAAAACGTGTGTTAGGTGAACTTGCTTTCATGGTATTGACAAAGCTGCTGTACCTCTCAGTGAAGATGTATGCAACAAAAAAAGTATCACTTCCCACTTCTCTCCAGAAATAGCAAGTCTCAACAGTCAAGTTTTGTCAAAATTCAGAGACTTGTTTGCAACAGGATACCATTAAAACTATATAATTAAACATACTCAATTTGTCATTTTAGTTTATTAAATTTATAAGAGAAGTTTAATAATAATTTTAAATAAGATCCTTCTACCCTGCATAAAAGTGACTCAATTTCAGTAAAGACAGATAGAGTTACCATTTTTATCACAATGTAATTGGTGCAAATCTTCATTCAACTTTAACTGTAGAATCACACCTGCCCATGAATACAAGAAATGAAATATCAGATGTAAGGTTCTGTAAGATATAACTATGCTTTGATTTTCTTTCTTTTCAATGCAACACTTATGCAATAGTTTTTTTAGCTGCAGAGACGAAATGTATGTTACATGTTAATTTCTTCCTCTCCCATTTCAAAATACTGTAACAAGTCAACAATATATGACAATCATGCAGTAACCGGTTCCATGTGGCAACTAGTGCAGACCCTGTAGCGCTTAAAACACATTTGGCACATTATTTCACAATTCGAATAACTTGTTCAAACTTCAAAACAAAGATTATTTTCTCATAATATTCAAATATTGTTGATAAAGTGAATTCTTTTAGGTCCATGTGTTGCTTCTCTACTAAGACATGATGTCAAAATGTTTTTAATAAGTGTGTAAGAATCCAAAACATCTTAAACAAGAGTACCATTAACAGCACACAATATGCCTGCCCTGCATTTAGTAGTCCTCATGTAGGAACTTGACATACTAAACTTAATTTGCAGAAACCATTATTTCCTTTTCATATTTAACATGGTCATAATCAGTGACCTTTAGAACCCAGAATTTATTGGCTTATTTATTACTGGAAATACAAGCCATCTGCCAAGTTTGGTAAAGGAACTTGCTCTGGAATGAATTAAAGTTATTGATGCAAAACCTTAATTTTCTTTGTGACCCTCATTGTTGACTTTTAAACCCCCAAAATTAAAAGGCTCACCCCTACATTACGTGCATGACCTCCACAAATGTTGGTCAAAGTATGTAGTCTATGACTAGAGTTACATTGCAAAAACTAGTTTCCTTCTTTCAATCACAATGGCCTTGACCTTTTATGGTTTGAACCTAAAATCAAAAGGCTTCTTTCTTACCCAATGGGTAAGTTATCCACTAATGTCAAAGAACATGGTGGATAACTGAAATTTTTGTACAGAAACCACTTTTCTTCTTGTAATCACAGTGACCTTTACTTTTGACCTTTTGACTCCAAGTAGTAAATATGCATCTTTCTTACTAAAATTCAAGGTGTCCAAATTGTTTGGTCCAGGTCTGTATGCACTTAATCAATCAATTACTGATATATCCCAAACTTCTTTGTCTTATGTGTATATCATTAATAAAGGAATGATGCAGAAGAGA
The DNA here is from genome assembly GCA_016617855.1 of Megalonaias nervosa. Classification (NCBI taxonomy): domain Eukaryota; kingdom Metazoa; phylum Mollusca; class Bivalvia; order Unionida; family Unionidae; genus Megalonaias; species Megalonaias nervosa. The sequence continues at coordinate 60,262 of JAECUM010004381.1, read as the reverse complement.
CTCCCTCACAATACATTATAAGACATTTTTTGTTACAAGGTGGGTATGATCGTGGATACCGTTTCATTAAGTGGTAGTAAAATACAATAGGGTACATTTATAATGTATTTCATTATAAGGGTGGCTCACTATAAAGCTGTACAACTCCCATGAGCAGCATTATAATAGGGGTGCACTGTATTAAGCCAGGATCTGCATATTAACATTAGTGGAGAAGACATATGCAATTATTATAAGGAAATATTTCACAAGTGGAAATACTGTACTTATAAAACATATCTATCCAGAACATGTAGATTGTATTATATTTTCATGGTGGAAAATGATGTTTTGCATGTTTTCTTCTTCATTCTGCCTTTCTAACATGGTTAACTGTAGATGAGTATGTAAGCCACATTACAACATCAATAAAAAGTTCTTAAATTTTTATGACAATTCAGGAAAAAAAACTTTTTAAAAATTTTCATCTCTATATATAATCTTTATATTTAGTCCTTTGTTTGATTAAATTTTTTTTGTTAGAAAAGTGAAACAATTAATTTTAGTTCACATATTTCTGATACAGTGAACTCTGTTGGGATTGTACATCACACCATCTTACTGAATATGATAAGCTTTAGAGATTAACCTCTTTAAAATGAGCATTGTAATGATTGTCACTTCACATGGTATGGTTTGCATATCTTGCTATTTCTGAATGAAAGCATGATTTATGAGCCTTGATAAGTTGCCAGTCTTGTCTGGCAACAGATGTTTCATTTAAATTTTCATAGTTGATTTGCTACTTCTGTATTAAGTTTGTATGCTCACATTTACAACGGGCTAATAAAAATATATATAGTCTGGTCAAATCCTGTCTTTTCTTGTCATGATTTTAGTTTAAAATCAACACTCATCCATTTCTGATTTTTCCAGATTTTTTTTTTACAAAAATAGCTGAGTATGACGAGTGGAAAAATCACAGCTAACCATGTTTTTGTATTATATTCAATCAAGAACTTTGCTTGTAAACTCTAATAATCCATGGTATTTGTTACAATGTATTTGGCAATATATAGGTAACACTGAATATCTAATAGAAACTGGTCTTGGTAAGCTCAGTCAATGACAGTTTGCATGGTCAGATCATGTACAGAATTAATTTAAATAAGCTATTTTGAAGAAAAAAAAACAAGTATACTGTAATGATGTCATCCAAGGTGTTCAGATATATCCACAAACTGGGTCAAAGGACAAAAGTCAATTCATACTTTTTGTATCTTCATGTTTACTACCAAACTAAAAACCTCAATGAAGACCTTTGACCTTAAAGTAATGTCCATGTAAGGACTATCAACTTATTTAAAGGAATTCAATTAAAAACAAGGTCTGATTTAAATTTACTTTGTGTATGTACCAGTCACTGTGTTTATAAGCTCAATAAATTACAAAAATGCAAACAATAACCACAAACATGACCCCAAGGTCAATCAGGTCCGGTTTTCAAAATTTCTTTGCAAAAGTGAAGATATGTTTGTGGACCAAGTTTCATTCTGCAGTAATTTTATAATGCAAGAGGTGTTTCAGCGAAAACCCAATATTAATGCAAGAGAAGCTGACATAGCAAGATGTTCATATGGCCATCAATGTCTACATGACAATCTATTCAGAAGAAGTGGCTATAAAAAGCTTTTCAAAATGATGTACTACCATGGCAGTGATACTGGAGATCTTACCAGCACCATTTTCATGTAAGACAAACTATATATCATAAAAAGTCTTTTAGTGGAATACCCAAGTTGTTACAGAGCAGTATAACTATAACAAGATTTTTGTCCTGGCCATCATAACTGGAGGTCAACTGGAGGTCACCATTTTCATTTGGGAGCAACTGCATATTCTGAAGAGTGGCTATAACAATGATTTCAAGAAAGCTACCATAACAGCCATAATGGAGGTCTAATAACACCATTTTCATGAAGGACCAAGTGTAAGAATTTATATAAATTTTTTCTCTGAAAACCAATGTCAACAACAACAACAACAACAACAATAATAATAATAATAATAATTTATTTATTTATATAAGGTAACTCATTTTGTATCAAACCGCCCTCCATTAAGGCATTCTGCTTAAATGTGGAAAAAATGTATATAATATTTACATCATAATGCAGTGTCTGTGTATTAATGACAAAAATCACATGCTGATAAACCTAAGAAAAACACTTTTCTTTAACTAACTTCAGGTTATCACTCTTTTGGATGTTTTGAAGAATACTATTTCATACAAAAAAGTATATAATATTGCAAAGGCTTTTTGAAGGCTTCCAACTCGGGCTTAAATTTGAAGTCAAAAATTCCCATCATGAACAGATCTTAATCATATTCTGATGCATTTGTTATGAATAATTCCTCAAGACATTGTGGAGAAATTCCTTGAAGAAATATACAGTAAAATGTTTTTTTGGTAATAAATCCTTCCTGATAAATCCATATATTTCAATTCATGGAAGAGTGGCTTGCTTGGTACATCAAGTGGTTTTGAAAGTATAATTTGAGCTGCTCTTTTTTGTAGACGTGAAAGCGTGTCAATATTGTTCTTGGAACAATTTCTCCAATACCAACACAATAGTCTAAAAGGGGCAAAATATAAGCATTATAACAGAGAACCTTTGTTTCCACAGGAAGATATTTATTTATCTTAGTAAGATAATGTCTGAATATAAAACTTTATATACTTCGTCATTCCATTGTAGAAATCTGTCCACATGAACACCAAAATGTTTTTAAACCTGATACATTCTCAATTTATAATCCTTTTAGGGTGAAATCTAAATGTGTTTTGCCTAACTGTGCCTGTCATTATGAATTTGTTATCAGCATTCATTTTATTTTATTTCCATTTACATCCATATCATTTATGTGACACATATAATAGAGGTCCAAGGACTGATTCTTGGGGATATCTGGTTTTGATACTTTTTGTATTTGCAATGCTGATCTTCCTATGCACATTTGCTGTGTTCTCTCTTGAAGCTATGAAGCCAACCAATGGAAAGTGTTGTCATGAGACTTGTAGTATTTCATTTTTGAAATTAAGATGGAATAGCTCATGTATTTAAATTCCAAATAAACAATCCTAGTTAGGTTTCGTTTATTCATTTCACTCCATTATTGTTTGACATAAGTGTCAATGTCAAAATCCTGACTATTCCTTCTGAATAAGAATATACAGAATTTGCAATATGTTCTATTACTTTAGAAAGAATAGGTAGGATAGGATTCGATCTGTAATTTTTGGGGGATTTCCCTGTCACCTTTCCTAAGAATAGGTGTCACTTTTGCAATTTTAAGGAGGTCATGATACTATATTCATTTGTTCCAATACTGGCATTGATTATTCCAGTAATTTACTTGGTTAACACAGGTACAGACAAGTCAAGTATTCTGAGAGTAGTTCCATCTAATCCTGAAGCCTTGCTAACATGTTTCCAGTGTTTTGTAAACTGCATGTAAACTGCATATAAACTACATTCCAATGTAAATGGTTCATTATTTTTAGGTTCTCATTTAGAAAAGTAGGATCAAAGTTTTCACTTTTTCTCTGACACTACTAAAATACTTGCTGAATGAATCTATAATACCCTGCATAAAAGTCACTGTATGACTTATATCGATGTTACTGAGAGAAACTGGTGACTTTTTGGAATTTAGTCCACTCAGATATTTTCACACATTACTAGAATTTTTTATTTTTTATATGACCAGCCATTCAGGAGAAGTAAGCTACAACAAGATTTAAAAGATGACCACCATGGCAGACAGCCATGTTAGCAGTGTCAAAAGCACCATTTTCATGCATGATCTGCAACATACATGTATCATATGAAGTCTTCTAGTAAAAAGCCTGAGGTCAATATGACCATTTGTTCAGCAGGGTAGAGATAACAAGATTTTCTAGATGGACGCTGTGGTTGACATATTGGATTCTGTCTGCGTGGGTTCGAGTCTAGGATTCGGCGAATGTGGATATGTGAGAAAGCTTGCCAGTTGCTTCTCGTGGGTCGGTGGTTCTTTCCGGGGATTTCCCGGTTTCTTCCTCCACCATTAATACTGGCCGCCATGTATAGCCTATCGTGTGCTGAAAAATGGCGTTAAGCCCCACAACAACAACAACAACAACGACATATTGGATAACAGCTCAATACCATTTCCACTGAGGAACAACTAGATGTCTAAGTCTTTTAACATAAACCCCATATAGCCATCCATCTGGGAACAGCAGCTACAAGAAGAGTCCTTCAAAGAGACTGATGCTCTACTGGGTGAAAAGAATTTCTGCAAATATAAGTCAAGACCATTTCTTTCTTTAAAGAGCCAAGTGTTGAAACCATCTCTGATATTCTTCAGCAATAATGATTTTCAAATTAGCTGCTGTACTGATGTCAGATCTGCAATATTTTCATTTAGGACAAAGTAGACATTAGACAACTTTCAGTGTCATAATGATCATCCATTCAAGGAAGTAGTGACAACAATGTTTTCAAGATGGCCATCATGGCAGCCATATTGATGTGTGACACACTATTTTCATTTAGAACCTATTCAGTATCATAAGAAGTCTTTTGGTGAAAACCCCATATAGATATTGTTGTCCATTTGCAGAGGAGTAGAGAAAATAATATTATTAAGATAGATATCATGGTGGCTATATTGAGGGTCAGTCATTTTCATTTAGATCAAACTAGATACCATAAGAACTCTCCCGATGAAAACCATACGTCAAAATGACTTTCCATTTTGGAGGCATAGCAAAAACAAAATTTTACAGATGACATTAGATCAGCACCAATGTAATTCAGGATTAACAAAACATTATTAGAATGCTAGAAGTAAAAACCCCATGCTAATATGACCATTCATTCGGGAGAAGTAGTGATAACAAAATTTACAAGCTGGCTTTCATGGCATCATAATGGACCTCACATTGGTACCATTTTTATTCAGGACCAACATGATAAGAAATATTTTAATGAAAACTCCATGTCAACATGACTTTCCACTCTAGAGGATTTGTAATAACAAGATGTTTAAGATGTGGTGTCCATATTGGACATTATATCAGCACCTTTTTCATATAGGACCAACTAGACATCAAGCAATCTCATGCTGATATGACCATCCATTCAGAAAGTGTAGTGATAATGAGACTTTCAAGATGACCACCATGTGGTGGCCATAATGGATGTCAGATCAGCATCATTATTATTTAAAACCAACTGGACATTGTAATTTTCTATTCATGAGAAGTTGCCATAACAAAATTTACATGATGGCCACTGTAGTGACCATATTGGATATCAGATCAGAACTGTGTTCATTGAGGACCAACTGGAAGTTGTCTTTTAGGGAAAGACAGAGCTCACCAATTGCAGACTATACTTTCTAGAACATGGATCATCTTCCATGGATTCAAGATCATGCATAAAATAATGAAAATAAAATAATGAAACCACCTTAGAATTGTAGGATATGACAAAGAATTGAATCTGCAAACTTCATGCAAGTCTGCCTTGATATTAGATGGAGAGCATCCTAGGAGCATGCTCCTTGCACAGTAGCATAATTATTCTCCTCTGACATTTTTATGTCACTGTCATTTATCTATGTTACATCATGCATATATCTGCAGGTGTCAGGTGTGTTGTATGTGTAGCAGCTGATCATGTTTGAAAAAACAGTTTTTGGTCTATTGATCATCATTAAATCTACTGACAGATTAAAAGAAACAAAAAAGTTATAACACAATATTCAGAAATTTTCAGATACCCATCATATATACTCATTAGAATTCAAACAAAGCAGTAATTGTGGTTTGTTGGGTGGGGGTGGGGAATATTTATAACCATGATGAATCAATTTAGCTTGTGTGCTGTAAAAATTGTTCAATGCATGCATTCAGTTACAAAGTAGTTATCTTGAAAATGTATGTCTGGATTTTTTGCTAATGGAATGCCCAAAGGACAGTTAAGCTACTCCAAATTACTTACCATTATGAATATATGACACATTTGTCCAGTGATATGTATAGGGTATGCAATCATAGAAAATTTCTAGTTGCAAGATTACCCAACAAAAATCCAAGTCAGCAGTACACCTCAAAAGATGTATCAGTAATTGTTCTTCCAACTCTTAAAAAAATCCCATGGTCATAAAGCTCTATATGTAGACATTTCTTTCTTTTCCAAAGTCTACAAATATAGCGTAACTCCACTGATATAAGAAAATAGTATATACTACTGTTTTACATATAGCATGCTGCAACAAACCCCTTTAATGATGTGGCAAACATTAATTGAGAATCTAATTATAAAAGTAACTGCTAAATAAAGAACCTATTGCAGCTGTTATAGTTCAGTTATTTCCTCAGATGGAGGTAACTTACTGAAATGTACATGCAAATCAAGTATGTGAAACTTCTAAGAGTAATTTACTTAAGAAACTAAAGGCAGTATACCTCCGGTACCACTAATTGTGCCCATTGTTTGTTTGTATAAGTATAGTTGTGATCTTTACACAAGAAGCCATAATGGGTGAGAGAATACACTTTTAAAGAAATGCAAGCTGAAATAATTACCTTTGCCTGTATATCCTCAAATAACTTGAGCAATGGACATTATAAAGTTTCACACTGTAGTATTACTAAAAATGTACATCTACAAAAAGAAATAACTGCAACTTGCATACATATGATAAATCCAAAGTACAAATGCAGGAGATTACAGAAGATATATATTGACATATTAATATATCCACAATGCAATCTTTTTTGACCTATATTATTTTAAATAAGTTTTTTATTAAAAATATCTAGCTGCTCACAATGGGAAAAGAAAACAAAAGGCCCAAGACTGCCTGATACTGCATACCTGCCATACAATGATCTAAAATGTTTGTGGTTTTGTGGATTTAATGCTAGTTTTCAGCACAAGATAGGATATACTCTGCAGCCAGTATATTCGGTGGAGACGAATCTGGGAAACCCTGGGAAGAACCACCAACCCACGGGAAGCTATTGGCAAGCTTTCCCACAGACCATTGACCAAGCCAAGATTCGCACCGACGCTGACAGAAATGAGATGTCCGTGATCTGTAATGGCATGCACCTTAGACCACTTGGACACCTATGGCCTTGGTCTACAATGCAAAATGAACAATAAGGTAGATAACTCTGGTCAAAAGGTACCCATATAAAGATTTCCAGTATTCGGCTGAAACTGGTGGCAATTCACATTTTTATAACTATATTTCTATTTATAGTCATTTTAGCTGAACTAGATGTTGTATTGGCATCTTTCATAAGAATGTGAAATGAGTTCATGCTAGGAAATTGGTCTGATACGGTCTTACAGTTTTGATAAGAAAGTGGTTCTATGAAAGCTGCTTTTAAAATAAATTAATAATACATGTATACCTAATGGGAGATGAATATTATTTATAGGTTTTCCACCTGGTGTTTATGGAAGTTACACAGTTGCTAGAGTAGCAACCCCAAACATAATTCTGGCACAGCATATCACAAGGAACATTCCTACTGTTTATGCTGTAGTTTGCTCTGCTCATGCTGAAAAGAGTGGTCTGTTTGCATACAATGCACCATGCTGATCCTGGAGCTGTTGAAGAGCCCATTTTTTTGATACAGGTTTGAGGATTATTTGAGCTGCTGCTTGCCATAGGTCAGTGGTTCCCAACCTTTTCAAGAATGAGGACCCCTTCTCAACTTTAAAAAAATGATGTGCAGACCCCCACATGCCAATTGCACTTTTAGGCTCTGGTAATTGAGAAAATACATACCCCTTAGAATAACTCCACTGCCCCTGTGGGTCCACGGCCCACAGTTTAGGAACCACTGCCATAGGTAATCAAAGATCATCTGCATCATCTGGTTTTCTTCAAACAACTTTTAATTTCTATTTAATGTCTGTTTAAGATGTGATTTGTCTAATGAAAATAAAATCTACATTTAGATTCAAAGAAAAAGCACCTACCTATGTTGCCCATATCTGACCGCGGATTGGCATCATCTGAATAAATTTTAAAGACCTTAATGCCAGGATACTTCATTTCAAATTTGGTCAAATTCTATTGAATGGTTTGAGAAAAGAAGTTATAAGTAACAACTACAAATGGACAATGCATGACAAAAAACTTACGATGAATAACACATGAAGGACAAAAGGAGATACCGTAAACTTATGTGGCAGTAATGCCTGGTGAGCTAAAATGAAACATTTACCCTCCAATTTCCACGACACAATAATATAAAAATTTTAATAATACAAAAGAATATTTACTAGAAAGACCAAACTTATGTAAAAGGCATCAAGAAAAGCCATTCCTGTCTATCTACGCAATATCTTTCACAAAAGAGATGCTGATGGTACTCCAAATTTAAGGTCTACCAGACATAAAAATTACATTATACAAGGGCCAAGGAAAAACAGAAGGTTTTCAATATACTGGTCCACTGGTATGAAACAACATTCCCTGTGATATAAGGCAGGCTCCTAGCATTTCTTCTTTTCATAATCAATGTCTCAAATGGATGAAATCTTAGACAATTGAATAGTTCTATTAAAAGAAACATTGCCCGCTTTTCTCTACATTTACATTGTTTTCACAGTTGAATTTTTCAATGCAGGATGATACTTTTATATTTTATTTATGATAATGAGTTCACAGATGCCTGTGTATATGTTCCAGGCTTGATACTTAAATTTTTAGAATGACTTAATTCTTTAATTTTTAGAATGACTTAATTCTTAGTGTCAAGCCAAATTTATCACTTCATGTTGTATATACTGCTGCATACATTGTACAAAACAGCTAGAAGACCTCAAGGTAGATTAGTTCTGTAATTAAATGAGATATCATCTCTAAATAAAGTATTATTATTAGATGAGACACAAATCATGTCACATGTACAAGTAACCCTATTCTCTGTGAACAACTTATGTTTCAGGATTGGTAAATTTTATGCAAATGTAACTCAGCAGTGATAGTAAAACTTCTGCACATGACCCTTTAGCCTTGCTATCCTAGCTACGGTACTGCTGCTAGTACAGCAATTTTGCAGGCACTACAATGTTGGGTAAAGTACATGTCTCTAACATAAACACCATACATAAGTATCTATTAGACTTAAAATACACATCCCTAAAAATCACTATGGATAAGTATCTATTAGACTTAAAATACACGTCCCTAAAAATCACTATGGATAAGTATCTATTAGACTTAAAATACACGTCCCTAAAAATCACTATGGATAAGTATCTATTAGACTTAAAATACACGTCCCTAAAAATCACTATGGATAAGTATCTATTAGACTTAAAATACACGTCCCTAAAAATCACTATGGATAAGTATCTATTAGACTTAAAATACACGTCCCTAAAAATCACTATGGATAAGTATCTATTAGACTTAAAATACACGTCCCTAAAAATCACTATGGATAAGTATCTATTAGACTTAAAATACACGTCCCTAAAAATCACTATGGATAAGTATCTATTAGACTTAAAATACACGTCCCTAAAAATCACTATGGATAAGTATCTATTAGACTTAAAATACACGTCCCTAAAAATCACTATGGATAAGTATCTATTAGACTTAAAATACACGTCCCTAAAAATCACATGGATAAGTATCTATTAGACTTAAAATACATGTCCCTAAAAATCACTATGGATAAGTATCTATTAGACTTAAAATACACGTCCCTAAAAATCACCATGGATAAGTATCTATTAGACTTAAAATACACGTCCCTAAAAATCACTATGGATAAGTATCTATTAGACTTAGAACACATGTCCCTAAAAATCACCATGGATAAGTATCTATTAGACTTAAAATACACGTCCCTAAAAATCACCATGGATAAGTATCTATTAGACTTAAAATACATATCCCTAAAAATCACCATGGATAAGTATCTATTAGACTTAGAACACATGTCCCTAAAAAAAATACCTGGGTGAAATTAACCAGTGGTTCCTGAACTTTTGAAAGGAGCAGAGGATATTAGAATTATGTAAAAAAATTCTAAGGGAAAAGACAACTCCAAGTGAGAGACTCACAGAAAAGGGAAAGAGGAAGTGGAATTGGAAAGAAATAGGAAGCTTCGACAAGAAACTCCCAGGGTGCACATAGAGATGACACTAAACTCTCAAGGAGGGAAGGAAGGAAGTAGGAGAATAGTACAAGTAATAGCGGAGTACTGGGAGCAAAGGAAGGGTGCAGGAGAAAGAAATTAGTAAGGAGTGGCAGTGGCAGGAGAGAAGGAGAAGGGAAAAGGAGAATTGACACAGATGAGTGCGAGGGACTACTCAATGAAAGGAGACTCTCTCACATTAGGACATTAATTCTTGCATGATGCAATAAGAAGGCATTTGTTAAGAGGCCAAATTAATGTATTTAAGAGAGGAGTGTAATTAAAATATTTATATCTGGAAATTGTTTGAATACCGGTAGTTTATTTATCATTAATATTTTATAGTGTTATATATTTTCACTTTGAGTTTTTCAAGTATTTGGGTTGTCAGCATTGCTGACAATGGGGGCTCGTGAGCAATTCAAAATTAAAATGTCAACCTTTTCTACCGTATTAATCCTAATACTGAGGAGGGGTTGTGACATTAACGAAAACACCATGGATAAGTATCTAATACACTTAAAATACATGTTCCTAATATAACATGGATAAACATCTAATAGACTTGAAGTACACTGTCCCAAACAAAAACACCATTGATAAGTATCTAATAGACTCTCATGCTACTGAAGCATAATAGATATTTAATCAGCAGTGTAAGAAATAAGGTAACCAACTCAAATTCCTCACTTGTCATCATTTTTGAATTTGCCACTCACATGCCCATTATCTGAGTTATCACCATGAATTCAAATTCAATAACATGTCTTATTTTATATTCAATATGAAATCAAAAATGAAATTCACCTTCAATTATATTCAGATCAGTCTCAAAAGTTAGAACAGCCTTATGACTGAAGCTTTCATTTTCTCAATCATAATGCCTCATTTTGAACAAATCTTTCATTTTAGCATCCATACCAAGCTGACGATTCATGGCTAATGACTGGCCTAACAATTGATCCCTCATAGTTCATTACATCAATACAATAATATTACAGAAAATTAAAAAAACAACCATCTACAAGATATTAATGGAATACTGAAGGTTTTTACCAGAGCAATGTGTAAACATCAGGAAAAAAATTATATATTCTCTTCTCGGGGAAATAAATATTTCTGATCTTTATGGATCATAATCTGACCTGTAACATTAAAAGGAAGATTAATTACAATAACCCTCTTACAACAAGGTTGTACTGTTACCTGCAGAATTCAGCCATGGTTCTCTCTATCAGGTGAAAATCTCAGGTAAGATGTGCCTCTGTCCCCAGTCCTTTAAGTTCGGTACAATCCAGACAATTTAATCCAGCATGTCCAAAAGTGGTTCAGTGTGGTTCACAGATGCCATGGAAGGTTGAAGCCAGAAGGGCACACAGATGGCTCAGCTATGAGGAAGTGGTTTACAATGTTCGTTGAAGACCACTTGACACTCCATGCCGAAATAGCTGTCATATCCTCAAGCAATGAACCTAACCAGATTGGGCATCTCGAAGTCAAGCGGACTGCTGTATGTGAGGTGATGCCTATGTACAGTGAAAGTTTCTCATTGGCATAAACCTTAGCCAACACTTTTGTTGTTGCTTCCTGACAACACAAATGTGGAGAAGGAATGTTGCTGAGTACCAGAAGCCATAGTAAAGAAGTAGGATGAAGTGTTCCAGAGATTATGAGCATTGTTGTGGGGTACATGGATCAGCATTCACGTCATGCTCCCCATCACTACTCACCCGAGGCTGGGGAAGCAAAGGATCCAACTTGCAAACCAAATTCAGCAATGATTCCTGGTTACATGCTACTACCAAGAGCAGCCCCTAACATGGCAATGTCCGCTGACTTTCAAGCCATTGGACCGGCCCTACAAGTTTTACAACTTAATGTCAAGGGTCTCTCAGCAGCCAAACGAACCATCATCAGCGCTATAGCCCACCATCATAATGAGCAAATGTAGAAAAAGGACAAGACGGTATGGGACTGCCAAAATGTTGCCTTCATTAAGGACACTAAGGAAGAATTATTTAGATTACCCATGATGCTACAATGGCTGGAAAATCATGGGCTTTGGGTGACAATCCACCATGAGATAGTGGAGGCCAAAATATCAATGGAACCCTTAAGAGGAAGGAAAAGACATTTCCTACCATTTCTTTTCCATTCCATGGCATTTAGATAGAAATGCAGTGCCCTAACTGGGCATGAAAGCCTATCTTGATTATCTCCAACAGAGATTCGAATGAGACTGAAAATCTCTATAGGTGATGTAACTGTAAAAGGTAACTGATTTTTTGGCTAAAAAAATCCCAACTGACAAAGGAGGAAATGAGACAGAGCTCATAGAGAATCTGTGCGATTTCCACCTTGTGAAAAGGAGAAACTGTAGAGGATGCATATGAAGACATCCTAAATTAACCAGATCTGCAACAGCAATCAAGGTTCCCAACAAGGAAAGGTAAAATTGAACAGACAATGATGATTTTACTTGCAGCACCTGTAGAAGTGCCAGGATTTGATCTATGTGATCCAGTAGAACCCAGACTAAGTTCTGGCTTGTGAGGAAGTTCATTCCCATGTAAACAAAGTCCTTGGATGGAATGAGTTCCGACTTCTTGAGGTTGGGTAAAAGACTTGACCAAGTTACTGTATTCCTGATGGAGGGACTGAACCTGAATGTTCTGGACTAGCCAGTCATCAAAATACAGGAGAATCAGGGTTGCCAGTAATCAGAGATATATTGCTACTACTCCAATAACTCAGGTGAAGACTGGATGCAGCAACGATTTTGAACAGCAGAACCCAGAACTGAAAAATTTCCTGCTCCAAGCAAATGCAAAACTGTAGGTATTTCTGATGGTAGGAAAAATCAGGAGATTGCCAAATTTGACAGATGAATCACGTCCTGAATTGACGATGTGGTCTCCATCTTGAAATGTTACTCCAGAAGAATCCAGTTTAACTGGGAGAGATCAATTATGATGTGAAATTTTCCACTTTTCTAGCTGACCAGAAATATTCATGAGTAGTATCAGAGAGACTGATTGTTCTAGATCCTCTTAACTGCAAAAGGGGGGAATGAGTCTCAACTGCACTTTTCTGCAAAAGGGTGGAATTCTCTCAACTGCACTTTTCTGCAAAAGGGTTGAATCCTCTCAACTGCCCTTTTCTGCAAATGGGTGGGATCCTCTCAACTGTACTTTTCTGCAATAGGCTGGGTTCCTCTCAACTGCACTTTTCTGCAAAAGGGTAGGTACTTCTTCCCTTAATTTCACAAGACTGGACTGGTGAAAGAACATTGTGGTCTTTGATAGCAGGGAGTTGTCAGGAACTCTCATTCACAACAGAAAGGACCCACCCACTGTGCATGATGCTTCACCAAGCTTCTGGAAAGAGGCTTAGATGGCCATGAACAGGGACATTTTGGAGAAGAAAGCACGGCAGGAGAGGGTGCATGTCCCTAAGGATGTTAACTCACCCCCCAACACCCAACTTCTTCCTAGAGGCTGTTCAACAACTACCATGCTGAAGACCTGATTTATGAGGAAAAGGTTTCATCTGAGGTTCTGATGTCCTGATAATAGTCATCTTTGTAAAGATGAACTATCTGTGCTTGTTTTGTACATAACATACCAAGACAAGGCAAGTTGCATGAGGAATCATACTGACTATTCTTCACTGTAAGGGAGGACTTATGCACATCAAATGGATGGTGGGTTTTTTTGGCATGACAAAGAAAGCTAAACAATAGCTATGAGTAAGCAATGGCTGCTATGAAAAAAAGAGCATGTGAACAATATAGATACTTCCATTAATCAGCATAAAGTATTTTACACTATTGTCAGTTTTAAATGCAGACATAATACAGCTGTGTGTCTGGTGTTGTATTGAAATGCAATGGTGAAATAGAAAAACACAAAAAAGATTTTTTATTCAATTATTTAAAGAAGGGAATTATGAATTCCTATTAACTGCATCTGAACCTATGTTGCATTACAACATGACTTACATGTGAACCAATTGCATTTTGAAAATAAGATGGGTGTACCTAAAGGATTGGATGCATGGAAACCCAAGAGACCCCTCCAGAACTAAATACTAAAAAAGGGCACGGGTTACCAGCATAAAAAAGACCCAGATGAAGAGACAAATGAATGTTAACACTACATGAAACAGACTGAAGGGAGAAGATGAACATGGTTTAAACTCACAACAGGCAATTTTTCTCTGTCACATCATGAACGACACAACCATTAACATGGTGTCCTTGAAAAGATTACTTTTTTCTACACATACGCGTGTGAGGTGCACACGTGGGCCATATCTTATTGACAATTTTCCACTCTGGGAGGATGTATTCGCATTGAACAGATGGGATTTTTCAACATGAAAAAGATTAAGCTGTGCAATAGTAACATATACGCCATTGTTACTATTAAAATGTACATTTAGCTAGAAAGGTGCATAACTCTGGAACAATCAAGATTACAAAATGACATGCCCATGTTGCCCTTATCTCAGTATCTGCCAAAGTGGCAGGGCACTTCATGAAAAACTGGATTTAGTTGTACACAAAAAAATTATCATATATATCACATATACTGAACAACATGGAGTGTAACTCTAGCAAAATACATCAATGCATGAAAAAAGATAAGTGCAGACCAACCTCATGTCCAATGCCTTTATAGTTTCAGCACAATTCATCAAAAGCTGTGAAATTAATTTCACACACAAAGTATGTATGTATGTATGTATGTACTGGGGTGTATGGGAGTGTATTGGAAGGGTAGCATCTCTGGTGGGGGAACAGTCATGCCTCCTTAGGGGTAGCTTGCCCACCTTTGGTCCCCACATGCACCCAGCTCTCACCTGTGGCTCCAAGAAGCTGTAACATGCACAGCAGCCACACGCTGGTAAACCACTCGACTGGCGGGGTAAATCAGGTGAAGCTAGCCAACAGGTTTTAAACCTTTGGTGAGTCAGGGCTTGCCTACCCAAGCATGTGAAGACTGGATTCGGTAGACTGCATGGAAGAAACCAATAGCTAGTTCAACGGGCACAAAGGCTATTCCCAGCAATGCGCTGTGGAACGCAAAGAGCAGGACGAGGCATGAAGGTAGTCCTGGTCATCCACTGCATCCACTGATTCCATCTCCAGCCGTCTTAACCTTGTTCTGCCACTGGATCCAGATGGTCTTGGACGAGAGAGTGAGGTCGATGATGCGCAACTCTTCCTCACTTTAAACCAAATCAATGCGTAAGTCACTTGGTCATCCTTCTCCCCAAAGTCCTGTGGTGACAGACGAGCAACAAAGCGACAGGTGTGGGTACACTGGCAGCCGTAGCTGCAAATCTGCACACAGGTGGCTCAGGCCATATGGTCGTTATTCACTGACACAGAGCAGCAGTGGATTTTGGCAGCCCCCTGAGCAGCTGAGCAGCCTTTTTAGGATTCGCACTGCTCACCTCCATGGCATGAGGAAGGGGCTAGAAAACGTGCCCTAAAAATTGCCTGCTCCATCCTTGCCTAGCCAGCTAACTGCGGCTGGAGGGGACCCTATATCAGCAGTGGAAATACTACAAAGAAAAAGATGAAAATCATTCCTCTCACCCATGGCACATGGAACGTACACACACTTTTGGACAGAAGTGATGCTAACAGACCTCAGAGGAGAACTGCCCTGATTGGCTGGGAGCTAGCCAGATATAACATCGATACTGCGGCCTTGAGTGAAACCCACCTTGCAGGAGAGGGCCAACTTTGTGAAAGGGGCACTGGCTACACCTTCTTTGGTGCGGAAGAGGAAGTGAGGAGTGACATGAGGCTGGAGTAGGCTCTGCAGTGAAGACAGATTTTGTTAACAAGCTAGCTGGACTTCCAAAGGGTGTGAATGACAGGCTTATGACCATGAAACTCCCACTGTCGAATGGAAGAAAGCATGTCACGATCATCAGTGCCTACACTCCAACCATGGTGAATCCAGATGAAACAAAGGACAAATTTTATGAAGAACTCCACTCTATCATAACCTCTGTTCCCAAATCTGACAAGCTCATCATCCTTGGTGACCTCAGTGCAAGAGTCAACTCTGACAACATCTCCTGGGAAGGAGTCATTGGAAAGTATGGTGTCTGCCGCTGCAACAGCAATGGTCTTCTATTGCTTCAGACCTGCACAGAGCATTAACTGCTCATCACCAACAGTCTTCTGCCTCTCTACCCGCAACAGGACGACATGGATACATCCCCAATCTAAGCACTGGCATCTCAATGACTACATGATAGTCAGGAAGTGGAATAGGCAGGATGTATGGGTGACCAAGTCCATGTGTGGTGCAGAATGTTGGACTGACCACTGCCTTGTAGTCTCCAAGCTAAACATCCATATCCAACCTAAAAGATGCCCGCAAGGCAAGAAGATTCCAAAACGGCTGAACATCGCCAAGCTGAAGAATTCGAACTCCAAATTGACCTTTGTCAGCACTCTAGAAAACCATCTTCAGTCCACCGCTATGGACACCCAGAATGTGGAGGCAGCCTGGGCGACCCTTAGAGAGCTGGTCTACAACACCGCCACCGAGATCTTGGGGCCTTCCCCCAAAAAGCACAAGGACTGGTTTGATGAGAATTGCGAAAACATCAGGCAGTTGTTGGATGAAAAACATTGCCTCCACAAAGCATACACAAATGATCCATAGTCCACTTCAACAAAAGATGCCTTCAATAACATCCACAGGACTGTTCAACAGAAACTCCGGCAGATGCAGGACTCCTGGCTGAGTAACAAAGCTGATGAGATCCAAAGCCACACTGTCAAGCATGATATGAAGAGGTTTTATGATGTGCTGAATGAAGTTTATGGCCCATCATCATCAGGATCATCCCCTCTCCTCAGTGCAGATGGGAACACACTGATCACAAAGAGAAGATCCTCAAAAGGTGGGCTGAGCACTTCAACTATGTCCTGAACCACCCAACATCCTTTAATGATGAAGCTACTGATCAGATGCCCCAAGTGCCAGTCGATGAATCACTGGATGACCCACCAACCATGTTAGAGACCCAGAAAGCAATACGTCTGCTCTCTAGTGGCAAGGCTCCTGGCTCAGACTCAATCCAAGCAGAGATATACAAGGAAGGCGGTGCAGCTCTGACTGAAAAGCTCCATCAGTTGTTTCATCTCATGTGACAAAAAGAGACGATCCCACAGGAATTCAAGGATGCTACTATTACACACAAAGGAAAACTACAGGCTTGTGACAACTACCAAGGTATCTCTTTGCTCTCCATCACAACAAGATACTCGCCAGGATTCTCCTCAACCGTCTCACATCACACCTTGACCATGGACTCCTACCAGAGAGCCACTGTGGATTCCAAAAGGAGTGTGGAACCATCAACATGGTGTTCACTGCTAGGCAGTTAGAGAAAAGCGAAGAGCAGAATACTGACCTTTTCTCTACCTATGTCAACCTGACCAAGGCCTTCGACACTGTTAGCAGAGAAGGCCTGTGGAAGATCATGGCCAAGTATGGATGCCCAAGGAAATTTATCACCATGGTGCAGCAATTCCGCGATGGTATGGAAGCTGAATTCCAGAACAATGGTGAGACATCAGATCCCTTTCCTGTCTCAAACAGAGTGAAGCACGGCTATGTACTGGCACCAACACTTTTCAGTCTCATGTTCTCAGCCATGCTCACTGATGCCTTCAGAGATGGTGACGTGGGAATCAGCATCTGATACTGAATTGATGGCAAACTGTTCAACCTCAGGAGGCTCCAAGCAAAAACTAAGGTCACAACAGACATCATCAGAGACTTTCTATTTGCTGATGACTGCGCCCTCAACGCTGGCTCTGAAGCTGATATGCAAAGCAGCTTCAGCAAGTTCTCTGCTGCTTGCACAAATTTCAGCCTTACAATCAACACAACAAAGACTGAAATAATGTATCAGCCAGTCCCAGGAAAACTGTACACTGAGCCAAAAATCACAGTCAACGGCTACAAACTGACTGAGCGCAGTGAACAGGTTCACCTATCTTGGCAACACTCTGTCCCAAAATGTCATAATAGATGATGAAGTTAATGCAAGGATTGCAAAGGCCAGGGCAGCATTTGGCAGACTACACGCCAAGGTCTGGAACAGAAGAGGCATTAGTCTTCAGACAAAGTTGAAGGTGTACAGAGCGATAGTACTCCCTGTGTTATTATACGCCTGCAAAACCTGGACAGTGTACCAGCTGTGACCATGCAAAGAAGTTGAACCACTTCCACACTGCCTGCCTCAGAAGACTCCTCAACATCAAGTGGCAAGACAGGATCCCAGATACTGAGATCCTTGCCCAAGCAAGCCTTCCCTGTATCTACACCATCTTGATGCAGTCACAGTTGCGATGGGCAGGCCACGTAGCTCGCATGCCAGACCACCGGTTTCCAAAACAAAAACTCTTATGGTGAGCTTGAACAAGGAAAACGCAACAAAGGAGGCCTGAGAAAATGTTATAAGGACACCCTGAAGACACCACTGAAGAACTTTGGCATTAGCTATGACATGTGGGAGCAGACTGCCCAGGACAGGGTCGTGTGATGCTCTTCCATCACTAAAGGTGCTGCAGCTTGCGAGGCCAACAGGACAGCCGTGGCAGAACAACGGAGGCAGGCCAGGAAATCCCAAGCCAGTAATCCCACATTCAGCATTGCTACCATCCCATGTCCACAATGCCACAGAACATTCTGGGCACACATTGGCCTCATCAGCCACCTATGCACACACAGACCATTTGTTCCCAATAAAACACTGGATGACTAAAGTGGTCCTCATCGACTTGATGGACAAACTAACTAACTATGTATGTATCGCATCAGTACAATCTTGGCTTGACACTGCAGAGTAAAACATATATAAAGTAAAAAATCTTAAACAAAATAGGTAAAGTTTTTATACAAGAAGGCCAGGGTCTCTACATCAAGCCCGGGGCCCCGAGTGGCCAAGTGGTTCAAAGCGCTCACTGTTACGGATCACTGCCATCTCACCTCTGTCTGCGTGGGTTCGAGTCTCAGGCCAATGTGGGTACATGAGAAAGCTTGCCAGTAGCTTCTCATGGGTCGGTGATTCTTTCCGGGGTATTCCCCGGTTCTTCCTCTACCATTTATACTGGTCGCCATGTAAAGCCTAACTTGTGCTGAAAAATGACATTAAACAACAACAACAACAACAAGCCCAAGATCAAGCACTCTCTAAAATGTATGACCTTGACAAAAGGATAAGTGAGCAATAAATGTCACAGAGAGAATTGTCTTTCCTTCATAATGATTCATCCTAAATATGTAGAAAATCAATCAAGGGGTCTAAGAATTATAAAGAAATAAAAAAACTTAAACTAAAACCTACACACATTTTTAGTGACCTTGATACCAAGGTCCTGGGGTCAAAAGCATGTGTCACAGAGTATAAAGAAAATCAATCAAGAGGTTTAGGAAGTATAAGGAAATGAAACAACTTGAACAAAGGTTCATACAGATGTTCCATCAGGAAATTCAAGGACAAACATTTAATTTCAAGCACTATAATTAACTGTGTATAAACTTAGAAAGAATGTTAGTAATTGTAACTAGGGTCCACAAAATTTTCAGAATTAAGCATTATATTCTTAAACAAGAACTCTGAAATATATTTTGTTAAATTAGACCAAGAGATGAAGATACTGCAACTTAAGGGGAGCATGGGGATATCTGCATCAGTTTGGGAGTTAGTAGTCTTGTTTGCCCCAGTTCCTAACAACTTCTCAAGTTCATAATGTTAAAGCCCCAATGCTTATGTTTTTCATAAATTTCACCATTCTTCCAATCTAACTAAAGTTTGAAAGGAAGGAAATTATTTATTTTTAACAACAAAACTGACATTAACCATTCTTTGAAATAATCAGTAAGTTAGGTTTAAACGACATTCAAATATTCAGTTAGAATTAAGAGGTGCCACCTTTTAATTTAGTCACTGAAGTAATTTGTTATTCTGTTCTTTACTGGGAGTGCTTCAAAATTAGTGACATCATGCATTTGACAAATGCTGCTATTGACTAATCTAATAACAACAGTCTCACATGATGGATAAACTGAATGAGAGCAAAGGAAGAATGGTAGGCCTGCATTTTTTAAGTGGATCTAAGAAGTTTGAAATTAAATAAATTTGTACATATACTCTTGACCTTTTTCTTTCATTCATATACAATTTATTTATATTTGAAACAACATAATCTAGCATAGTATCACATAAGGATCATCTACCCTGTTCGATATAGCATGGCTTCTTCTATTTACAATAGTGACGTTACCAAATCTTGTGTTCCAGCTTTTGTCTGAAATCGGACGACCCACGGATGTCACAAAACAACATCAGATTAATTCATATGCATGTGAAAAATGACATTTCTCAGTTTGAGGGAAAAAATCTGTGGCTCATAATGTGATGAAATGGCAATATTATCTAGTTTTAAAGGCTCCCAATGATGTTTATGACTAGTATCTTTCAAGATTCATTATTATTCAGGTGATTTGGCATGTATGACTTTTTACATGGGCTTTAACGCAAACAATACTCTAAATTTGTTTTATTGCTGATAGTTCATTCTTTTTATGCATTCCACTCTTGCCATGATACTTCAAAGTTCTTTTACTCATTGATCTAGCTGAGGTTATTTTAGCTCTCCAAGTCCCTAATTATAATGATATCAAGTGGTGACTTGATAATAGTAAATGCATTGACATTTTCAGCAATCACCAGATCCCTCCTATTTTGTACTTGCTACTAGTCTTATGGTATTTCTTAATAAATTTTACTCTATTCTATCAGTATTAAATGTGCAGTCAATACAGCATCCATTCATTTATATCATCAGGTGGCTACAATCCCAGACAAGGGAAAGTATTAATGAGTGCATAAAGTACCCAACCAAAAGTCATACCGAACATGTAAGTGACCCAACAGTCAAATAAAATTCCATAAATATAAGGTTTCTAACACATATAATAGATTTTTATCTGTCCAGTTAATTATGTCAGGAAATTATTACAATTTCAATGAAATTGATCTGTTTGTAACTGAAGTATTTTCCAGGCCTTTTTTGAGTCAACCTCAGATTCAAGCACTTTCAAGGTAAACACTGAATTCTGGACACTTTTAAAGATCATGCAAACCCTGTAAACCAAAACCTAAACACAAATTGTAAATGTGACCTTGACTTCAAGGTCCAGATGGCAAGCACACACATGAAGTCTCATATATATATATATATATATATATACATACACACATAAAAAGGCAAAACTCTTAAACAAGAGTACTGCAAACAACACAGGATATACCACCTTGTGATATTTTCCCTACTAATGACATTGATCTTTGAACCTGGGACTTGACAACTTTATGATAAAGTGTGTACCTGTGTAAAACATTGATCTTTGAACCAGGGACTGACAACTTTATGATAAGGTGTGTACCTGTGTAAAGTTTCTCAAAGTTAACCTCATGGTTGTTAAAAAGTGACAGAATGTATAAGGAAGGAGGCCACCAACTTGCTTTATCCCTTGCTGTGA
This sequence comes from Megalonaias nervosa, assembly GCA_016617855.1. Classification (NCBI taxonomy): domain Eukaryota; kingdom Metazoa; phylum Mollusca; class Bivalvia; order Unionida; family Unionidae; genus Megalonaias; species Megalonaias nervosa. The sequence continues at coordinate 38,467 of JAECUM010004381.1, read as the reverse complement.
CCTTGACCTTGAGGCAGGGGTATGACCAGGAATATGAAAGAAACTGTTAAGTAAATATATATAATAGACTAAAGTTTAATTAAAATATCTTTATTGGTTCAAAAGTCATGGATAGAGACCACTGACTTATGTTTTCAACTGACCCACCGTTAAACCTGGGACAGGTGGCATTGCTATGGTATGTGCCACATTGTCTAGTCATGATATGTAATTGGTTAAAGTGTCATCAAAGTACTGAAAGTGATTCAAAACGTTATCTTCCAGTCCAGGATACAGGTCAGGGTTAAATTTCCCTTGCTGTGACCTTGACCTTGAGGCTGGGGTATATATATATATATATATATATATATATATATATATATATATATATATATATATATATATTCACTCACAGACACACCATGACAAAGTATCCTGAATGTATCCATATTAGCTTTTTTGGTCATAGCCAAATGTTACAACTCTTATAACCATTCAAACCCCATGTACTAAGCCTTCAACTACAAAGCTTGTTGTCCGCATTAGTCACAGTTAATGATCATAAATTTTCACTAAAGCAATCAAGACAATGAAATTTGGCCACCTCCTAAGGATTGCAATTTATTATCTGTACATTGTAACTATTAATAATAGCAAAAAAATTTTATTTAATTTTGTCACTGGTTACTGTTAAATCCTTCCACCCATCCATCCATCCATCCAAAAGAAAAGTAAAATGCTAGGGGTAGTGCACTATAGATGCACTCTACTTCATTTGGGGTTTAATATAGTGTCAGGTAAGTTTAGGCACCCTAAAAAAGGCATACAAACAAAACTTTCTCAGTGTGAACCTCATCAAATAACACAGGTCTAAAAAGCTGCCTCCAGTAGTCCCCTCTTAAGACATTCAGGAAGATCCATTATGACTGGAAACAAGAAGTCGTTTGGAACAAAATCTTTTGTTGCCAATTTATCTCTCCAATGTTGCTGAACTTGACAATATAAAGACAAAGTCTGTGGTCACAAAAGATATTTATTTTTTTTATTGTTCATCTTTGTTAGCTTATATCAGCACCACTGATCAAATCTTTGACAAAAACTTAGAAATAAGCACAATGACAGGATTAAAACAATTAACCTTGATAAACAGAATATGGTACCAAAGGTTCTTGGTTATAGTGAAGACCCTTTAAAGTCAGCGAGCCATTAACTCATTATTAGGTCAGAACCAAAGTCCAGAAAATACAGTCAAACATGCCATAGCTAACACTTGCATATAAAGACCACATGTGTATTCCACAAATCCCATTTATATATAAATCAGTACATTATTAACTGCACACACCCGTTAAAGCACTCCAACAGATAGCTCATTAAGGACAGGTTACACTGTATAATCAGATGAGGAAGATGAGTACTGACTTTATTAACCCATATGAGCTACCTAACTAAAACTAAAAAATGTACAATTCATTTGAAAAATGTGTTCTCAGATTCTGATCCTTGATGCAGGTATAGACGACATTTCAGTTTTGTAAAAAGTTAACTACAGCTACCTTGGCCTATCATAAAAATGACATCCCTATCATCATGCATTCCTAAAACCTTGGCTTAATGCTTAATATTGATCTCATGTTCAAAATGACTAAATCTAGGCACACTGTAAAGGTCTAACCATAAAATATTCACCATGACAAATTTGCTTCTTGGTAACTATCTTTTAAGGATGATCACTCATGAAATGCTGGAATATTTAACTTTTGAAAAATTGACATCTTTACACAACTCAGTGTCCACGCAATCCAAAATCACTTAAAAATTGACATGGTTGTGTGTATTGTACTATATTTAGCCAAATATTGATCTCCATGATAGGTCTACTACATAGAAAAGTATGTCAAGATTCTCACCAACTGCCATACAGTATAATATCTGAATGATTATTTAAAATATCATGAAATTTGTAGAGCCTGGTCATAGATCCTTTTATCAGGTACATCGATAAAAGTATGTTGGTGGATGAATTTTTCATTATGACATAATTACTGAACTCACAATGAAATTCTAAAACAGAAGGCCTCTTGGTCTGATTTATGGCAGGTCACATTGCTAATGATTTTCCAAGGTTTCATGAACTTTTCATTGACACTATCATTTTGTATCACTGCACTGCAAACACTTATTTTAAAAAAGCAGGACAATTTAGATTCTCTTGATGTGTCATGTCAATCTATTATTTAGTAGTTATGAGCTTCTGAGCTTTGTTCTAAACATTTTTATGTTTTTATCAGTGTTAATATCACTTTTAACACATTCTTGATATATATATATATATATATATATATATATATATATATATATATATATATATATATATATATATATATATATACTGTCATGCCAAAGAAACTGGAGCCAAGTACCCTTCCCAAAGATACACTAAGGCTGGCAACCTGAACTTATTGTTGTTGTTGTCATGGCTTTAACACCATTATTCAACACATCATAGGCTATACATGGTGGCCAGAATATCTGATGTAGGAAAAACCTGGGAAAACCCCAGGAAGAACCACTGACCCACAGCAAAATACTGGCAAGCTTTCTCATATACCCACATTGGCCAAACCAAAGACTCAAACTCAAGCGGACAGAGGTGAGATGTCAGTGATCTGTAAAGAGAAGTACCTGAGATCACTCGGCCACCATGGACCACTAACACTAACTGACCTCATCTGGTATCGAAATTGTGACCCATGGAGTGCTAATCTGACACTCTGTACAAGTCATAAATGGAGGCAAGAATCCCTTGCTGATCTTAATAAAACAGTTGTTTCTTGAAGTTATTATTATTATTATTATTATTATTATTATTATTATTATTATTATTAACTGAGCATAAACTGTCTCTGGCAAACAGATCTGATAATCTTCATATTTGTTTTTGTCAAACAAAATGGAATCGTAATGCTTTTATCGCACACTTTAGTAAGCTGACAAACAGTAATTCTAACACAGATCAAGTGTTCCTTGAGTAATCCTAATAATATGATCCTCTCCTAATCATATTCCATTATCAACCAGACATGTTAAAATGTCTTGAATTTCTCACCACTGAATTTCAAATGAAAAAGTTCAACCTGTCATCCGATACAAATATGACCCCACTAAAAGTAAGTACCAAAAATAGAGAGAAAACAGATTTGAAGGAGAAGACATGACAAGGCAAAGAAAGCTAATATAAAAGAAATCATGCTACAAAAATCATATTACACATTTGCAGCACTTTATGTTATGTTACACTTCCAGTCTGAAAAGGTGTACACTACTGGTACATTTATAATGACGACAAAAGTATCATGACAATCTAATTCTTACCTGCGAATCAGGTGGCAAGCAAGGGTTAAACTAGAAATGTATCCATACAATATAGATGCCCTGCCAAAATAGTGCAAATTAACAAAGCTTGTTTTTGTATGCAAGAACAATGGCAATAACTCATACCAAAATCATGAATGCACAAAGACTGGTAGAATGTCCACAAAATTTACTTTCTTAGTTCTGCCAATCCAAATGACATGACCAAATTTGTCACGGGTTCCAAATTTTGTTACACACCACAAAATTGTACTGTAATTTCAACTAAATTTCCAACCAAAATCACATTCTCCTTATAGCACTCAAAATTAAATGAATGTGATATTCCATAGCATCTTTTTCATAATTTCAATTAAACAAATTCATCTTTTCCCCACATTATGATTCCAAATATTCAATAACAGAACAGAAACACAGGTACAGTTGATTCAACTGCTCCAATCACATGTTCACTGTACTGAATTTATGAAATAAATCTACTCCATCATGAGCAGAAAAGCAGAACTGAGTTGGAACAACAGAAAAACAATATCAATCCAAGACCAACTGGGAAATTTGTTTCAATGTGCATTCATTCACAATATGACTCTAAATTTAAATTTGAAGTTGACCAAAATGAGTTATTTTTAAAACTAACTTACCATGGAACAGATTGTTTAGCAAGTCTGATGGTAAAACTGACAAACATTTGCAACATAAGGGTAGATGTATCAAAGAGAGCAGCAGCTGTTCTGACTGTGATGCAAATTTAGATGAATTGCACCCTGTTACAATGTTCTTGATATTTTTTTCAGCCCAGGGGCACATGGTGGGAACTGTATGTTAATATTTTAAATGCTTGTGACTGTTCAAGTAGAAAATAAAGAGGAGAAAAAGGAAAAATATTTCAACAGTCTTTAGAATCTTCTTCTTAAAATATATCCAAATGAACATTAATATGTTTGAAAGAGACAGAATCTTTGATTTCTTAAAACTGTATGCTTAAATTTCCACTTTGAGTTCAATACATAAATAATTTCTTGTATTAAATGAAAACATAAAATATAGTTTGAATGTAATGTTAATTAATGAGCTTTCTGTATAAAATTAAATGTATTTAATTACTGCTAGTCTGTGAAATATGCCCTGAAATTTGCTTGGAAGTAGTGTCTATTCAGTAAGTAGAGTGAAGGAAATGGGTCATTTACTGGTCCAAAACCTATGTTCCAATTGAAAGAAGCAAGGAAAAAAAATCCAGTTGCAAGTAATTGCAGGTTAAATCCATTCATATATCCCATGCAACATTTGTTAAAAATTCAAAGCTAAAAACTAAATCCATATCTGGAATTCTGACAGACCAATGATGCAACTGCAAAGTATATATATATATACTAGCTTACATACATGAGGGTTGTACAATATCTTTCATGAAAAAAGCCAAATACCGATTTCATTTTTTTAAAGAAAACAGTAAACAAATTTTTAAAAAATGAGTGAATAAAATGGGTATATGTAATAAATACAAAACCAATAAGTGTTTTGTTCCAAGTTGGGAGAAAGAACTCATTGATATGGCATAGGAACATACATCTTGGCCTAACGGCCTCAACATTCTTATGCCGTATCAAACTCATTCTTTCTGCCTACTTTGGAACAAAACACATATATAGTTTTGTCTATTATTTTTGCTCATTTATCGTTTTAGAAAATGGTGCTTATTACCCTCAAATTTTATTCAACATCGTGAAAAGTTCTACTTTTAATAACTGTTCTCAATGATAAATTGACTGATATATCAAGGTTTCATTTACCAATTTCAATTGTGATTTTCTTCATGTTCTACAAATGCTGGCCAATTTTGCGGGTATTTCCTATACACTGGTCAACTGTAATTGTTTTTGGTGGAATGTACCTCATTAATTTTTCACTGTACCAATGCATCAGTAGTTTCCATCAGTTAGGAATGTACAGAAATTTCCAACTAATCTTGTTATGAACTTAATGAAAATAACAGCATGTTTTCATTTTCATTATAAAAAAATTCAAAAACTTGTTTAGATTTTTTACAAAACAGTTGTATTTGTCACAAACTGATTTTAAATATTACAAATATAATTATATTTATGATCCTTTATCATTATTTGGTATGTGTCATGTATGGCAACATGGTGGCCAAATGGGATGTTATGAAAGAATATTTCAGGCAAGTACAGCTTTTGAAACATTTTGGTTTTAGAAAAAATGTCTTTTTTTTATTTACTATCATATCTGTTAATGTGTTCAGTACATTCATTTCTTTGCAGGACTGCAAATCATCCTAAGATTACAGGAGAGCACATGTTTTCCGTTTGAATATTATGCAATTTCTGAAGTCCATTAAATATTTTCTCACTTGTTGAGTGTGTTTATGTTTACTAGTCACAAGTCAAACAAATAATGTGATGGTCTAAAAATGCTTCTCAACTCAATTTATAATTCAATTAATTTACCTACCATTTTACAGGGAAAACAATACATTATCCATGCCTGCTAAATCACCTGTTGTAAATACCTGCTGAAACAAGTAATGGACCAAATTGTCAGCAGTTTTGGTAGTAATACCATAACACATGTAAAACAACCTACACCCACTATCATCTTAACCCTTTTTATGTTTTGGCTTCAGATCATTCACATTTACACAGAAAACTGTCCTCAAGTGTCAAAACTGATTGGAACAAAACCATTTTAAGTTATAAAGGTGGAGAGATTAGCTAATATAATCAAACATTTGACTCCCTGCTGCTCTGCAGTGAAGCAAAGTCATAGTTATAAAACAAATTTTTCAATGAATACTAGGTGGATGGGTGTTTGTTTTTTACCCCAGTCCTTCAGAGAATGACTCCATATTTGTTAAGGAACTTGCTCTGAACCCACACAGTAGTATGGTTTTCTCCTAAACTGGGTTCAGGCAGTTTATATGTACAGGCACCTGTTGAATTCTGGTTGCAAGAGCAGTACCAAGTCAGTACCTCTGACCTTTTAAAGCTGAAGTTCATGTACTAATTAAGCCTAAATGCACGTTTCTTTTTTTTGAGAAACTCTCTGTGTCTGAAATTTATGCATATGATTCACAGTCTGAAATCAGACCCTTTGGAGTGTCACATCTAGCAAATATCAATGTTGCAAGGAAAACAAACCCACACATTTCACAGATTTTTGTGAATGTATTAGCATAAAATTAAATGGATTGGAATGGACCAAGCAAATGTTGTTTTTTTTAAATTATAGAAATTATGCTTCTTTATGCACATTTTTTACGAAATTACTATTATAAATAAAAACTGATTTGACTGGTGAGTACACATAACTATTTATGGTTATGATGCAGAGTTTGTATATATAAAAATAAATATTAAGCATGTAACAACCATTTTAAGTACTGGTTTAATATGGAACAAGTTCATATTTAATATGCACTGATTTAGGATGGTAGCTGTACCAATGAAGCATGTATTTTTGCACCCGCTTTTATTACCCACCCACTCCAGCTCCACCAATTGTTTTAATGTATGCATCATTTTCTTCAGCTAACTGACCTGATTATAGCATGGTTTGGTACATAGCAGTCACATTTTATGGACCTGAACCATCATTTTATAGCAGTGTGTGTGTGTGTGCACATACTTACTTTATGATACATATGCAAAGCAGGACCAATAACTATACTACATTCAGTTCTAAGTCAACAAAAAATGTAGGAGCAAAATGATTTGTCAAAAAACCCATCTTTATACAATAACTGTAGCATGTTTCTCAGCAATTTATTAAAATCTGTGAAACTAGTTACAATTACAAGACTCTGTCATACACTTCTTTTAGGTATAAGACAAGAGCACCGTAAATAGCATATTATATGCTTACTCAGGGCATAAATATCCTATAGTTTGAAATTCTCAGCAATATTACACTTCCTTCATCAGCAACTAAATCTGATCACATGACTTATAATGGTCATGTGATATGACAAAACTGGCCTCAAGCCCCTCATCCCTGTTTAGTGTTGGCCTCCAATGTTGTATTTGGCTCCTTCACCTTCCTTTTCCAAATTTTGTCCTCAGATGTGATGACCTTGATCTGATTGGGAATGATGGACTGTCGCTCTTTGCTACTATGTGTAAGTTATCACAGAAGGCTTTATCATATCATTTGACCATTATAAGTCATATGATCAACAGTAGTCACTGACGGAAACAGTGTGAAAAATGCTGAAAATTTTGAAGATGTTTATGCTCTGAGTAAGGGAAAATTCTAATAATTTTTTTTATCCAGAGCAAGGATGTATCCTTTTCAGCTGCATCCATTATTTCTGTCCTTAAATTCTTTTAACTCTCAAGTATTAAAACAATCTTAGAGATTCTTGAGGAACTTACCAAGTTTGGTAATAGAAATATTTTTCTTACATGTCTGAGATATCATGTTCTTAAGATAAGTGCAGTACAAAAGTCATTTTTCATGGCATCACTGAACATGTCTCGGATACTGTCAAGAAATAACCATATACTAAGTTTGGTTCAAACAAAATTTTTTTTATTTTTTTTTTTAAATTATTATACTAGATCACTGAAGGTATTCTTCTGGTATATCCACAAGCTGGGTTTGATATAAGAAGTTTTTTCAAAAATGTCTGTGTTAACATGCCCACAGCCGTGGTAGCTCAGTTGGCAGAACATGGACTCAAAATCCAAGGCTCAAAAGGTTTAATACCCAGATATGCCTGGGTCAGTTGCCCTTGTCTGACCCCAAGGGACTTACCACTTATTTCCTTGGCACAATATAAAATGAACAAAACAAAACAAATAATGCTCAAAACCTACTGCGGATTTTTAATTAAAAAAAGGAAGACCCTTTAGCTTGAAACGAATGTCAAAGTACTGGCTATAACCTTCAAGGGGGGTGTGGATGGAATGCAACAAAATTCAATGTCTTGTCAAAGTTCATTTGTATATGGAGAAGTAACTGTCTTCTAAGGTCAGTTAAGTAAAAAATGCAGGCAATGCACTTTGACTTGATGCCAAGGTCACCTAGAATTCTGAGCTTATGAAACATGTATCACTCATAAAGCCTGAAGTTAGGGTCTTTTGGGTAGGTCCCTGTAGATATGGACTTGCTAGGGGCAAATGTAAGTTAGGTATGTGCATTTGTCTATGTATATGGCTATAGGGTAGGGATATTGAGAGTTTTCAGGCTATGTTCCAATCACAAAGTCCACTGGGGTAAGAATGATCCCATGGCCAATTTTAGTTGCATGTATGAATAGAAGTAAATATATACAAATGGTTATGGAGTTGGGAGCTCAACAGTTTACAATTTATGACCCACAAGCTAAGTTCATTGGGGTAGGGGTAAAAAAAAGTATGTGGCAAATACACATTTGTCTTTTCATGCTCAGGGAGTATACTTATGGCTACAAGGTGGGGATCTCAATATTTTCTAGTCATATGTATGCATGTCTATCTCTTGTTGTGGGCTTAATGCCATTTTTCAGCACACAACAGGCTAGACATGGCAGCCAGAATATCCGGTGGAGGAAGAACCTGATAAAACCCTGGTAAGAAACCCATTGGAAGAATTGACAAGCTTTCTCATCTACCTACACTGGCCAAGATCAAGACTTGAACCAACGTGGTCAGAGACTATACGTCTTTGATTTGTGAAAGCGGACATCTTAGAGCACTATGCCACATTTGGATGGGAGGGAGAGAGGTAGACAGGCAGGCAGGCAGGCAGGCATGCGTACATATTGTGTCTATGTGTAGGGTCTGATGCCATGCTGACAAAATCCTAGCTACACAATGCTGATTAAAGTAAAACATTATAAAAATGTAAGGATGAAAGTATAAGGAAGAGAAACCCTTCCAAAAAAATCCAAACATGTAGTCCTATACATATGGCCAAGTCCTTGGCAGCAGAAATGGACCCTGAGGTCTATATCAGTTATACATAGTAATTTGTCTTTTCATGAATAGTAATGTATTTATGATTATAGAATGGAGATCTCAATAGTTTCCATGCTCTGACCCAGGGGGTAAGTTCTTGGGAGTATGGAAAGACCCCAGGGCATCATAGTCCTGTTAATACTTTGGTTATTTATAAAAATATGCCAATTCTTTGACATGCAAGACATGTTGTGGTCATATTGGACCCCAGATCAGCATGATTTTCATTTACATTAACTAGATATCATATTACAGAAGTCTTTCAGTGAAACTCCATGTTCATATGACCATCCATTCAGGAGGAGAAGCAGTAATAACAGTTTCAATACGACTTGATCAGATTGGCACCATTTTCATTTAGGACCAACCACACATAATCAGAAGTCATTTAATGAATATCCCATACTGATATGACAGTCCATTCAGAAGTCATTTAATGAAAACCCCATGCTGATATGACAGTCCATTCAGGAGTCATTTAATGAAAACCCCATGCTGATATGACAGTCCATTCAGGAGTCATTTAATGAAAACCCCATATGACAGTCCATTCAAGAGTCATTTAATGAAAACCCCATATGACAGTCCATGCAGGAGTTATTTAATGAAAACCCCATATGACAGTCCATTCAGGAGTCATTTAATGAAAACACCATTAAATGACTCTTGAATGAAAACCCCATGCTGATATGACAGTCCATTCAGGAGTCATTTAATGAAAACCCTATGCTGATATGACAGTCCATTCAGGAGTCATTTAATGAAATCCCCATGCTGATATGACAGTCCATTCAGGAGTCATTTAATGAAAACCCCATGCTGATATGACAGTCCATTCAGGAGCCATTTAATGAAAACCCCATGCTGATATGACAGTCCATTCAGGAAAACCCCATGCTGATATGACAGTCCATTCAGGAAAACCCCATGCTGATATGACAGTCCATTCAGGAAAACCCCATGCTGATATGATAGTCCATTCAGAAGTAGTTGTGATAAGATGATTTTTGTGTTGGATTTGAAGACACCATTTTTATCCGGAACCAACTACAGTATGGCTGAATGAGTGTGTAAAGTTTCATGGCAATCTTCCAAGTAGTTTAGGAGAAGTATTGATAATAAACTTGTGCTAATAGATGGACACATGTTGGATGACAAATGGCAGATGGACAACGGACATCTGACCATCCTGTATGCTCTTCTGGTCTACGATCAACAGAGCTAAATATCTAATAATGTCAACAGCTTTCAAGAGAGCTTAATTCTAACAATATAAACACTTGGACTGAGGGTAAATAAATTATGATACACATAATAAAAAGTGTCCAAATCATGCTAATAGACATCGTGCAAAAACAATTTTTCATAGATTACATTTTCCAACCACTGAGATATCATCACCTGGAATAAAAGATGATGACAACTGGGCATGTGTAAGGTCATAGGGTAGGCTTCTGGAATCTTCCAGAAAGTCACCCAATATATGGATGAATTCTCATCATATAGATGAGGGTAGCTTCCATCCCATAAAGGTTAGCTATGCAATAGCATTAAGTTACATACTGTTGCAAACTCCCCCAGCTTTGTTGGGGTGGGTTGTATGGGTTTGGTTATCGTTATCTAGAGGGTGAGCGCCGATGGTGTAATTTGCCCAGAACAAGTAAATATCAATATAAAGTGTGAAACTTATATATGGAATAGATAAAGATCTGAGCAGATATATAGAACAGAATGACACGAGCCCCCGTACATGTACAAACCATAAAATTTAATCAACAATTCATAAACAATGAAATTCATAAACAATTGTGATAATGCATTACATTAGAAAGATACACTTTTTGATTGAAGTTATTCAACGAATTTCAAATACAAATATGCTTATACAAATAGCTGGTCTGTTAAGCGATAGAATTAATTCATCATCGAATCGAGTAAAGATAAAAAACACTGCCTTGTACAGATTCATAACCTGATGGTTCTGGCTCAGTCCAAATTCGCTGCAACTGTTCTTTTGACTTCCTTGTGCCTGTAAGTCTGGGTCCTTTCCACTTTTCCCTTTAGCCAAATTCTCAGGTGTCTTGCCTCTTTCAGCCTCCAACTTTGTGTGGTTACTTTGGTTTTGTAAGTACGTGATACGTCATGTGGATATATCACATGGAACTATCTCACCTTGCAAAAGTAAACAAAGTGGCAACCTGAGTATTCTGTTAGGTACCCTACTGGGAAGAGATCATTACTTTCTCCTCTCATTAATGTCAGATAAGTTCTATCGGAATTCAAACAGATACCAACGGCCATCTGGTCTAACTAAGCAAGGCAGACCATAAACAAACCTAGTTTCCTAAGATTAATGTACTCCCTAATGACTATTTCAACTGGCTTACAGTAACAACACCTCAAGACATCAGTCCTGACTTAATTACACAAATGAATGAATGAAATTCCTTACATGACTCAACTACGGCATTTAGAGTGAATACACACATTCAAGTCTCTAGCATATATGAAACCTCACTACATGGTTCAACAACATTAATTTCACATGGTTTAACAACATTAATTTCAGTCAATATGCACTTAAGTCTTTATCATATGTGACATTATCTAAATCAGAGAATTTACAAGGATTCTCAAACCTCATATCACTAAAGTAAGGCATGAAATTCTAAATACATTTTTACCTATAACAAACGAGACTATATGTTCAAACGATTCATCAAACTTATATAAAGAATATCAGTGTACGGATTCATATAGATGAACTCGCACAGTTGTATTCATATCAAGAAAATTGATCTACCAATCTAACCAAATAAATCATGCAAATATAAGCAAATAAATCAAACAAATCATCCTATGGATATCAAGAAATTACGTGAGACTGACGCAGAATACCTTGTGTCTTCAAGCTTTTACCACTAGAATTGAGTTCGTAGATTTTTCCAGACATCCAATCCCTTGGATCCTAATTACGAGTGGATTTCTTCTAAATTCAACCTGGAGTCCTCTACCTTTGTTTTTCTCTTGCAGAAAATGGCGTCGACAGATTAAAAGTGTTGCGATAGGCACATTTAAAACAAAGTTTCCATGTGGAATCACGCCCCCCCTTATTCAGCGTAACCAATCCGAATTATAGTTAAGGCGCTAAAAATGTAGTCTGCCTGACAACCTCAGATTACCAAATACTGAGGGGCTCCGAGTGGCCGAGTGGTCTAAAGCGCTGATCGTTACGGATCACTGCCATCTCACCTCTGTCTGCATGAGTTCGAGTCCAGGCTCGGCTAATGTGGGTACGTGAGAAAGCCTGCCAGTAGCTTCTCGTGGGTCGGTGGTTCTTTCCGGGGTTTTCCAGGGTTCTTCCTCCACCATTAATACTGGCCGCCATGTATTGCCTATCTTGTGCTGAAAAATGGCGTTAAACCCTATAACAACAACAACAACAACCAAATACTGATTCCTGGAAAATTTCAAAACTGACAGTTCTCCATACAGATCAGAAGTTAACCCCTATCCTTTTCAGTTAAATAAACAATGGCTTGATTAAGAACCACTGCTTCCATGACAGTGACATTTGCCAATCAGTGCATTACGGTGATTTAAACACGCACCAGTCCCCATAAATCTAATTAATCGTTCACCTGTCCAACTTAATGTGTTCTTCATAGATCGACAGAAATTTGCACCCTTACACGTACGTATTGCTGATATTAAATTTAAATTTTCTCTACATGTATATGCCTTTTCTTGATACAAGTAGATTATTATGTACTACCAGTACACTTAAATGTTCCCTGCACAAAAACCTCTACAGCGCAACAAAAGGAAGCTAAAACATACCATAATTAATTTCACAAGCAAATAAACATCTTTCTTTGTCCTCAAAAGTACTCTGTTAATGAAGAACTATAAAAACCCACCAAAAATGAAGTTCACAAGGATTTAAAATCAAGAAAAACTGTTCACAAATGTTAATTTCATGATCTTCACATTGTATTTACTGTCAAGTTCTAGTTACCTATATAGGTAACATTCCTGAAAGATGTAACAAGAATAGCTTTAAATATTATGGTAAGATAAGGATTCACATTTTTCCTCAAAAGTTACATGGAAAAATGCAATTATTTTTCACAGAGTAATTATTCTTTAAATTGCTGAACAAACGACCTACCATTAGCCTGCATGTACTGATCACAGCTGTATTTTCCCAAATCTGCTCAAATGTCCATGTAGTATTCCTGGCACACAAAATATTTCACCTACAGGTAACTTGACAAACAGCTATGTATGAAAGCAACTGAATTTTATTGTCAATATTGAACTCTGCATTCCAATGAGTTATTAAGAAAATCTAATCTCTCCTTTTAATGTAGAGTTGTCACACATGTTGCTTGAATTTAAGTAATTTTATTGTTAGATCAATTTATAGCAACCACATCAGTTTAAATATATGCAATTTAATCTAGATTTAAGAGCAAGTCTGAACAATTATTGGTTAAACCTCAGAGTTCAGGCATCATTTTCACAAAAGTGAGTTCAAAATATTAACTTCTGTAACTTTGTTTCCAAGAGAGGTAAGAATTGCCAATGATGGGGTCATCTAACTGTTTGCTTGTCTTAACGAGATTGAGTGACACTAAATATAATTTTGAATTTTTGGAGTTTGAGTGCAAGTTTGGTTTTTGTGCTTCAACAGCTTTGCGACTCTGAGGCCCGTTCTTTCTTGACTCAAATTTTATAGAGTTCCTGAGTGAGAGTAAAAAATAAAAATAAGTGTTTTATCCATCAATTTTCATGTTAAATAAAACTGCAGTTCAAACACACAATATCTGATCTTTATTAATTGCTTATTAATTTATGAAGACCTAAAAAGGGCATAATTTTTACAAATGAAATTTGAGTGGTCCTAGCTTCAAGCTTTGTGCTATCATTTTACAAGTAGTCACTTGGGCTGTCATTTTACAAGTGGTCACTTCAGCTATCATTTTACAAGTGCTCACTTGGGCTGGATATCAGCAGCTCCAATGCAATATCTCTCATAATATGCAACCTTCAGTACAAAATAATGTATCGTTTTATGCTATATTTCAAGCAGGTTTACTTGCAAACTATTATTGTGTCTGCCTAAATTAAGGCCATATTACACTGAAATGTCCCATTTCAATGAATCTTTGTACCCTAAGGACCCCCATGATATGAGGCATAGGTCAGATGACTGGTCAGTAAGTCAAAAGTAATGGTCAGTTCATGTTTTAATCTAAATATGAAATTTTTGTACTTTTTCCATGAATCTTTTCTAGACTCCTGTAAAAGAAAATCAGACTCTGGTACAACTTCCTTTATACTGCATCAAGCTTACAGTGATTCCATGCTGTAGCAATTTTTCCGTTCACTTATCAGCACTGCTACCACAACAGTGGATGATGCACTGTCTGCGAACTAAAACCCAGCCTTTCATTACACATGCATTTTGCAAGAAACTATGGCCAACCATGCATGGTTATTGACAAATGAAAGGGTTTTGTTCTTGTAAAAACCCATTGCAACTATATCTTAGTATTGATATGGTTCATCATAATGACCTTGAGCTTGTGACCCCATAGGACTGCAAAAGAATCTTTTCTATCAGCAAGGCTAGTTTCAAACTATTCAACTGAAGCAATGTCATGAGAGATGACAAAGGGTTTCATTCATGTAGGAAACCCACTAAGTGAACAAGAGACTGACTTTGATGGACAGACTTGACTTCTGTGAGAATTGTGTTTTCTGTTATGTTTATGTTAGTAGCCATGCAGTTGCAATGCAAGGTATCTTGAACTGAATTCTCTATTGTTAATATTTGTTCTATACCTTATTTTACTATCTACTATCATTCTGTAAACTCCAAAATCAATAAAGCCAGTTGCAAGTGAATGGGAGTATCTGTTAAACTGTATGGAGTACATAAGTATGGTCAATTTCAGTAGCCATTTATCATTGGATTTATTGATCTGTCACTCTGTAAGCTTATCTGGGTCCCTCACAACTGCATATCAATGTTCCAACATAGACTAATGTTTGCCGATTATACTTTGGTATCTCCCAATTAGCTAGACTTGTGATTTACCCCCACCACCAAAAAACACCCACACCCAGCCACACACCATTGCTGCTGCTACCAGCACCACCAGAACAATAATCAACGGTTAGGAATTATTTTTTATATATGTAATCAGTCTCAGATTACCTCTTAAGTACATTATTTACTGAACTGTGTTGTTGTTGTTGTTGGGTTAAACACCATTTTTCAGAACAAGATAGGCTACACATGGCAGCCAGTATAAATGGTGGAAGAACCACCCTGGAAAATCCCTTAAAGAACCACAGACCCACAAGAAGCTACTGGCAAGCCTTCTCACATACCCACATTGGCCGAACCGGAGACTCAAACCCACAGAGACAGAGGTGAGATGGCAATGATCCATAACAGTGAGCGCTTTAGACCATTCAGCCACTCGGGGCCCCTACTGAACTGTGTAGTCTTTAATGTTAAATTAGTTAGAACACTTTAGACCATCTTTTCAGTTTTATCGCTGAAAAGATTATCTCTGACATTCACTCATAAAATTTGCACCTTAATCCCTTCCTGGCACTTGAACAGAATTCTAAAGGAATTCTGGTCATGTCCTGATGTTATATTGGTAAACAAAGACAAGTTGCATCTGATACTGCACAAAATTTTAAATCTCTGAACAAATACAAGCAGCCGTAACTCACAATATTCACAATACTTTCTGTGGCAAAGCAATCACTTTCCTAAGAGAGTAATAACATCATTAGTTTTGCATAAAATAAATTTTCCTTTTACCCTTTTTCTTTACGTCTAAATATATAATACTGTACATGACTTTTGACACAAAGTATTTTGCGCAAAATGTCTAAGGTAGCAAGGGACAGTTTCGTAGATTAGCCCGTCAAATTTCTTAACTTAAGGCTATGATACGGCTTTCTTGCATATTATTATTTAATATCCAAAGATACAGATTTATTTGAGAATTTGGTGTTTAGGGCATGTGTTATTCTTGAAATTATGTGAGGCATGTACACTTTCCATAGTTACTTCACAGTATATTATAAACAGTGAAATATCAATTGTTGCCTAGGAAGAAATATCAATTGTTGCCTATCAGTTGCTTGCCACACGTAGAAGTAGACATGTGGGTACAAGGCAAGTAGAATATCTCAAAAACATGTTGAATGGCAACTATTTTGAACTGCATCAAGCTGTTTAGTACACGATATTTATCAGAATTACCACCTGGGGAAAGGGCTTGTGTGTGCACTGTAAGCATCACCTGCTGTCAAAAAATTACCTTCTAACATGAAAAATTTAAGTATAAATTTTGGGTTAAGGTGCATAAACATTTTTTACTATAAACTGCCATTAACTTGTCAGATCAAGGGAATACTATTCTTATACTTTGTTTTATAATAGCTATCCAAAAATAGGAACTTTTTGAAGTATTTATTTTTTCATCAATTTTTATGTGTGAGAGGTAGATGTGGCATTAAATTTGTGTATAAAAAATTGTCTCTTGCTGCCTAAAGAACAACTGACAGGTGTACACAAGCTTTTAATCAATTACCTTACTGCTGGAGTCTGGGAAGTTTAAGTCCAAATGTAGGAATTTTATTGACATTTTATAAGTAATACATGGATAAAAGGTGGTCCATGATGTCTTTTTAGCCTCTGATGAAACTCAGCCAACCTTTGGCAAAGGGAGATAAAATGAGTGATCAACCATAAAAAAAAGCTATTTCGGGAAGACACACTTTGCAGTGAATTATAAAGTTTTTATTATGATTCTTTATTGAATATATATATATATATATATTATATATATATATATATATATATACACTGACTCGTATCAATTAATCATTATTTTAATATATCCATCAGAATCCAAATCTGACTTGGGGTTCAAAACTGCTGTTTTCTTCACAGACACTTGATTCTATCAGTGAAATGGGGGAAACTCATATAACACCCTTCTCTGCTCTAGTGAATGAACCTAGATTGTGGTTGCTTCAATTTATGTATATTTTTCTATGCAAATGACTTAAGGGTCATGACCTCTAGGTATAAGTGTACAAAATAGTAAATGAGCAGATTAGCTGGAAAAATATACAAAATTTGATTTTTCAAATGCTTCTTAAAGAAACTTAACTTCATTTAAATGTATGGGGGCTGTATGTAAAACTAATGATGCAATACTTACATGCTGTTATTAAATAGTAAGTACTTTTCAAGGAGGAAAATACCCAACCGAACTATGGAAATTCAGTCCTCACATTAGGGTAAACCAGAATCTTCTGCAACACTGAATAAAAGCTCTACATGAGATCCCATACATCTGGCATGCATGAAAGACCCTCATATATTTGAGAGAGAACCTAATGTGGGACATCATGTTGGAAGGGGCAAGGGAATCTGGCAATAGCATCAGTTTTGAGTGCCAAAATGTGGCTTTCATCACATCCTCCAAAGATGACTGAGTTAGACAGGCCCATGAGGCAGCAATGCCACAAACCTCATGGGATTTACTTTCATAAAGGATAGGTCCCTATCAGTAAGGGACTGGTAAGCTCTCTTGATAGTTATTGCATTCCACCTAGAAATGGTGGAAGCTGAAATATCAGCTGAACCTTTCATGGGTAGGAAAAATTGTTTCCTACCCTTCTTTCCCTGTTTAGAGACTGCCAAGCAAAAACTGATCCCTAACTGGACAAAAAGTCTATCTTGGTCATTACCAGCACAGCAATCAGGAGTGGAGCAACCTGAAGAAGCTGTTATTTCACTAAAAGACCTCATTGACCAAGGTGAACAACTGAACCCACTGAACCTGATACAGCCCTGCTCTATAAATAGAGGGTGAAACTCACTCCTTCACATTGCAGATACTTTTAAAGGCAAACAAGAAAACCATCTTGAGGGTAAGATACTCAAAAGAAGTTTCACCTAAAGGTTCACTGGGGGTTAGAGGCTTCATGACACAAGAGATATTCAATTTAAGCATTAGAAAGCAAGACACTGATCTCTGTAATTCAAAATACCAGATCAGGTCTACCAAGTGGGAATCTGTCCCAATGGCAGGGATTTTTGAAAATTTAAGCATGTTAGAAAGGACTGCTTTAAAGCACTTAACAGTAGAATCTGAGCATTGTTTCTTTTCATAAAGGAAGAGGAGAAAATTGGCTGCTGTGCTCATAGGGACAACTAGGACTGACATGTTTTCTACTAAATCAATCACAAAAGAATTTCCATTTTGCATCATATCCCTTTCACATCATATACCTTACAGTTGATCTTCTCCTGGTCTGAATGATGCACTTGGCAACTTGGCTTGAAAACGTTCCTTTTTGGACAGATTGTTTTAGATGAGCCAAGCATAAAGGTGGAGAATCAGTGAGCTGTTGTGAAGATGAGAGCCACTGTGCTGTGACAGAAGGTCACTCCTCTGAGGTAAGGTCCTGGGATGATCCACCAGCAGATCAAGAAGATTGTTGATCTATGATTGCTTGGGTTGCTGAGAGGCAATCAAAATCAGTTGAGCCATGAAGTGCCTGACTTTGTGAAATGACCTGTGGGATTATCCTGAAGGGTGGGAAGGTATAAGCAAACAGATGATCCCACTTCAGGCTGAAGGTGTCCACCACCCAGGCCATTTGGTCTGGCACTGGGGAAACAAAAGGGAAACAAAAGGGAAGTTTGTTGTTCAACTTGGTGACAAAGTCCAACAAGGGCATTCCCCAAAGATGGAACAGGAAGTCTGCTACAGATTGGTGGAGAGACCATTCCAGAAGAACTATCTTTCCTTTTATTGACAGACTGTCTGCCAAAATGTTCTTCCTGCTGGGAATGTGGCATACTCGAAGTGATATTCCTTCTGAAGCTGTCCAGTAAAGGAGGCTCCAAACCTCCACGTAGAGAGAAGATGTGTGCTTCCTGTCTCTTGATGTAAGCTACCATCAAGGTGTTGTCAAAGACCATCATGTAGCAACCCCTCATTTGCTGAATGCACCCACAAAGGCCAAAAAATACTGCCATCATTTCCAAATTGTTGATGTGGAGTGCATATTCTTTCTGATACCATAAACCCTGAAGAATCAGCTTCTCTGTCTCCCCACCCTGAATCTGGAAAATCTGTTAAGAACTGGGTTCAAAGGGGTGAATCGGGATTCCAGCCAGAAACTGGTCCTGATTTTCCCATGGTAGTGGAAATCCCAACCCAGAGAAATCAGAGCAATCAAGGGGTCCCTGTGCAGTTTCCAAGGCACTAATGTAGAAACAGGAGCAGACATTAAGTGAAGCCTGCCTAGGGGTACCAGGTCCATTGTCACTTTCAAGGTCATCAGCAGAGAGAAAAAGACGAGATGACAAACCCTGTCTTTACTCTAAGCATCTCCAACAGGGACAGTATCTGCTGTCTGGAGGAACTCAGGCTAGCCCTGTCTGAGAAATTTCATCCCACATCAACAAAATCTGGAGATGGATTTTTCACTCTGAGTTTGGTAGAGGATCAAGCCTGGTCACTATGGACCCACAACGAGACAGGTCTGGTCTAATGGACTCTAGACTGCCACTGTTCATCAACCAATCAACAAATATTTGGACAAATGGGATACCCTATGACCCTAAATAGGCTGCCACTACTCCCATGACCCTGGTAAAGGCTCCGCATATGAAGGCTGAATGGCATAGCTTGGAATTGGAAGATCTCCCCATCCAAACAAAATAAAAGGTACTTCCTGTGTAATATCTGCCCTCAAAAAATGGGGATGGTGCTGTCCCACCCATTCAGGAGGGTGCAACTCACTCTCCACTCATTTATACCTTCCCTTGGGAGGGGGCCCACTAATTCTTTGAGTCTCTGAGGAGACCTGGGTATTCTTTCTTGATTCCCTCAGGCCTCAAAATAAGATTACTCAGGTCTTCTCAGAAACTTCTAGGATTAATGGAACCTGGAAAACTCTGAAGATGATACTTTCTTCCTCACTTGGGAAAGTTTATAACTCTCCACAAGATCCTATATCTCATCAGACCAAAGCTATGAAAATGGACTGCTTCCTGTCACCTTACAACAAGTACAGGATAAAAAAAATGAGGGGAGCGTGTCCAAAGGAGATTTCACATGGCCACACTTACCCACACATTGCTCAGACATTGTTCCTGAAATAAAGATGCTATAAGAAGAATGATTTACAAAAAAACTCTGAATGCACCAGGTAAAGTATGGACTAAGTCTATGCTAATATAATTTATTCAGCGAATGACACCTTATATGAGTGTTTCACTAAAAATAAATCATAAAAAGGAAGTAACAAAACAAGGGACTATGAAGGAATGGGCAAAATATCAGCAGGTTACAAATGCTAATATAAGGAAAAGAAATTAAAGAAAAGAAAGCTATCTACTAAAAATAAAAGAACCCAAGTTCTTGATGACTGACTTTTATGATAGATGTAATTAAGCAGTGGTGTGTGACCTGCATACCACATATAGAATGTCAAAATTCGCAATACAGTTAAAATGAATAAATGAGAAGAGTCCACAGACTGCAGAAATGTAGCTTACAAAATGTTATTTGAATACAAATAAAACAAAAAACTTTAATTACTAACAGTAACACCCTCAGAAGGGAAAAATAAATTGCCAAGGACTTAGTGGAACAGTGCCTAATTAAACTTGTAATCAGTGTTTACTCAGCTCTATATGCATCTACCATACATACTCACTTATAACTCACATTCAACTGTAAACTGCACAAACCCAGATCTGTGATCTCATCACGTGCTGGACGATCTAAGTCCATGCAGTTTGTTTTGAGTAATCAGTAAAACAAAACAGACCCAGATCTACCAATACATTAAGCAATGGCCAAACAGGGTCTATGTTGCCTGCAGGTGGGCTCGAACAGGATCTATGTTGCCTGCAGGTGGGCTCCGAACAGGATCTATGTTGCCTGCAGGTGGGCTCCAAACATGATCTATGTTGCCTGCAGGTGGGCTCAATGTGTAAATGAGTATTGGGTATTTAATCATTTTTTTAATTTGATTTTTGCAACTTTTGTTTCTCACAAGAGTATTAAGAGGCTTCTTTAAAAACAAGAAATGTAATTATGTAGTAGTGATACCTCACCACAGTGCCTGAAATGACTTTGATGTAAAACTTAACAAAGGTATGATGGATAACGTTAAGACGTTAATATACTATACATTGTACTTATACCCCTACCACTGTCATAGTGGGACATTAAAAAAGCATATTTATATGCAACATCTTCCCAATCTCTGGTAAAAAAGACAAACCTGGGAATAGGGTATACTTTTTTCCTTAAGTTTTCAACTTTTGTTAATAATAATTTGTATCTGACTGTTCAATTAGTCTTCAAACTAATGAAAAAAGTCTGACTGTAATCTGCATTTCTGTAATTAATGTAACATTGCAGTCTCAACATTTCAACCATGCAAATTCTAATGATAACCAATAACTGCATTTATTATCACTGCAATACTTAATGAACAGAACAAAACAAACTTGTCACCAAAATATTTTTTGTTTTTTTCTTCAATTACTATAATAAGAGAGTTAACTCACCTTCTTTTTCTAGCCTGATATGATGTTGGAGAAATTCGATGGGGCAGGTACTCAAAAGGATTAACTGGACAATCTAGGCTGTACCCTGAAATGAGATATATCCCATGAATACCATGTCCATAAACAAAGATTACAAAATGCTTGTATCTAATATACACAAACAGCAAAGCTGTGATCTGCCTTATATACCTACCTGGAAGTTCCATTAGTATGTCAAATGTGATCTCCCTTATATACCTACCTGGAAGTTCCATTAGTATGTCAAATGTGATCCATAGTCATTACATTTATTACAACTGATTTTTTTTTCTTTCATTGCAAATACTTCAGTTTTTGGAATATATATTCTTGTGGATTTACTAGAACAAGACAAAAGGCTCATATTTTATCTTTCCTTTCTTTTATGTTGCAAGAAAGCAAATACTTTAACATTTAGTTTAGTTTAAAAATATTGTGGACAGACAGATACAAATACTTCAGTACAGATACCTGCATTGATTTCAAAAGTGTATGCTATGTTGAGGTTCAAGCAAACAGCTCAAAATGAAAATACTTTGTTACATGCCCAGATGAACTCCAAGATAACTGGTATGCTAATTACTACAATTCTAAAATCATCAAGCATAATAAAATGGGAAAATGGAGTGGTCAAAGAAAAACCCATAAAAGGCACATATAGGCTTCAAGACAATCATCTGACTATGTTGAATGGTTCCAAAATTATGCTGGTTACAACAATCTGTTGCAGTGGAGATTTATGATTCATGGAAAAGAGGCAAAAACTCCATTAAAATTAAACGTAGTACTTAAAGACAAAACCTTTAAAACATGTACAATAGGCAATTCACCTATCAATTACTTTGTAAAGGTTGCACATTTATGCCATACAGAAGTGTGAATGGTGAATGGACAGACAGATGGAAAGACTGACATATGGATGGAAAAGGTTATTACTATCCTGCATCTCAATATGGGGCCCTAATAAGCATATTACCTATCCATTTTTCCACTAAATTTTAGCCTTAAAGGCTTAATTTAAAAATCTAATTTGCTAAGAGTCCATACAGAACTAAAATTTTCATAATCTCATAAGGGAATATTGCACAATACATTTAGGAAACAGAAAATAGACTAGTAATTTTCAGACTTGGATACAGCAAAAACTCTCAAGACCAATAGTCTTCAAGGCTAAATTTATTAATATGTTTTTGCTTTGAGAGGTTTTTAGATATTGGGTTAATTTTATTAAAGGAGAAGAAATTTGGGAGCAGAAAACTATTCACTGTCACATGGGTTTCAGTTTGATGAGGTTTCATTTTATAACAAATCTGTTGTTCAACATTTGCAGCACAAAGCCAGTTACTGCATAATAGCTACACATTCTTGACTCTAGAAACTACCAGCATGTAATGTGAGGTGCATCATATCTCTGCAACAAATAAAGAGTATCTCCAAGGAACTGACCATCTAATGGCCAAAATGAATTTCCAGGAACTCAAGATAAAGACCATTTCTTTCTTATAACTGTTGAGTGTTGAAACCATATCTGATATTTTTTGGTGATAACAAGAATTTTAAATTAGCTTCTGTGGTGGCTATATTTGATGTCATAAAAGCACAAATTTTATTTAGGGCCACAAAACAATATATAAAAAAATCCTGCTGGCGAAAATCTCATTTTTATATGATTCTCCTTTGTGGAAGAGTAACAATAATATGTTTTTCAAGATGTATGCCATAGTAAAAATGCTGGATATTAGACTGGCACCATTTCTATTTAGATTTGGTCCAGTTTGATATGTTTTAAGATTATTGTTATTTTCAGCACTTGATAGGCCACAAATGATGACTAGTATATTTAGTGAAGAAAGACCCTGCAAAGAACCACCAACCCACAAGATGCTATTGGCAAACCTTTTTGACATACACACATTGGTTGTGCCAAGACTTGAACCCATGCAGACAGAGGGGAGATGGGAATGATCTGTAAAGGCAAGCATCTTTGATTATTCAGCTACCTGAGACCCCATTAACATTTAGAACCAACCAGACATAATAAGAAATCTTATTGTGAAAGCACAGTGACCAGCTGTCTAGCAGAAGCAGCGATAAGATTTTCAAGGAGGAAATCATGATGGTCATGTTGGAAGTCAGGCCAGCACCATTTCCATTTACAACCAACTAGGCACCATAAGAAGTCTCTTAACGATAACACCTTGCTGATATAACCATTCATTCTGAAGAAACAGTGATAACTCAGATGGTCCATGTGGTGGCCATATTGAATGTGTGAGTTGCACCATTTTCATTTAAAACCACTTAAACATTATAGGAAGTATTTCAGTAAGATCCCAATGTTGATACAACCATCCCAATGTTGATACAACCATCCAATCAGGAGATTAAGCAGTAATGTACGATTTTCAAGATGGTCACTGAGGTGGCAATACTGGACATCAAATCAACACCATTTTCATTTAGGACCAATATTTAGGACCAACTAGAACATGAATGTGTTAATAAAGTTTCATGGCAATCCTCCAGGTTGCTTAGGAGAAGTGATAACAAAGTTGTGCTAATGGACAGATGGATGACTGACAGATGGCAGACAACAGACCACCCAATAAACTCACCAACTATGTATTATAAGAAGTCTTATAGCAAAAAACACAATGTTGATATGACCATCCATTCAGGCAGAGTAGCGATAACAAGATTTTCAAGATGGTTGCTCTTGCTGCCATATTGCCCATTAGAGCAGCACTAGCTTAATTTAGACCAACCAGATTTCATGAAAACCCTTTGTCATTATGATTTCCATTCAGGGAGATTAGCAATAGCAAACTTTTCAAGATGGCCACTGTACTAGCCATACCTGACATCTGATCAACCCAATTTTCATTAGGACAAACGTTAAGAAGTCTTCAGTTAAAATCCCATGTCAATATGACCATCCAATCAGAAAAAGCAGCAGTAACCTGATTTTCAAGATGGCCACTGTCATTGCCATACTGGATTTCTAAGCAGTACCATTTGCATTTAGGAAAAAAAAGAGCATGAAATGAATGTGTGTGTGCGTGTGTGTGTAAAGTTTTATACCAATCCTCCAAGTAGTATAGAAGGAGTAGCAATAATGAATTTGTGCCAACAGACACATGGATGACGGACAATAGAAGACAGACAAAAAGACCATCTGATATGCTCTTCTGGTCTAATAAAAAAAAAGAGTACCATGAATGGTACATTACCAGCCTTCCCTGTGCCTAATATTCCTCTATAAAAGGGAAATAGGGAACAGACAGACAGACACACACACACACACACACTCTATGACATAATATACTCTGCCTATTTCAGCAAAGTTTCTCTGTGGAACCATTCAGTTATTTGCATAACCTTTATGTTGCTGATGCTAAAATGTTTGGTCAGATATAAAGATTCTGTTTCAAAATGTTTTCTAATCATCAATTCCTAAAACCCCCATAATTACAATTCTTATAAGATTCAATAATACAGTTATGCTTCCAAATTATTGCGTTTAAAAGCCTACCATAAACACTCACTTATAAGTCAACTCCTACTGCAAATATCATAGACCATGATCTGCCATCTCATAATGTGTTGGATATCAATGTCATACGTTCTACTGATTACTCATAACAAACTGCATAAACACAGATCTACTGGAGCATTATGTGGTAGTTTGTGTAGTTTGCAGATGGACTTGACTTATAAGCAAGTATACATTGTAATCAACATACCAGTTGGTGCAGATATTACCTGCCCATTATATGTATGGAGATGTAATGTATAATTAGAACAATGAGCCTGCTAACACATTTTATTATAAGTGTAAGGAATCCGCAATAGAATATGAAATGAATATTGGTGTGATGGAAATTTAAGAAAATGAAATGATTTATGCTATAATTAAAGTCCAAAAATGAAACCATTTATGCTATAATTAAAGTCAATGTGGCAATTGATAGAATAAAAAGAAACTTAAATAATGGGAAGAATTAAAATAATACTGTGCATGCAATGCAGCTCACAATCTTGCCTTCATAGGGATTGTAATTTAAATATAGTGTACATCAAATCTCTGTCTCTGGTCTTTGAAAATAACTGTTCTTTGTGATTATGAAAAGAGATGACTTCTTTTTCAAGATTCTTCTAATTTTCCCTCTCTTTTTACCCCATTCACTGTTTATATCTTTTTACAACATTTGTAAGGATTTGTGACAATTTGATCACTTGTAATATGCTTACAAGAAAATACAGAATGAGCAGTAGCAATGCTTTCCCAGTGAACATAGTCATATAGGTATATCAATATTTTCTGCAACTTTCTTACTTTAGAAGTTAAAAACTAACTGCCTCTTTTTACTGCTATTGATCACAA
This sequence comes from Megalonaias nervosa, assembly GCA_016617855.1. Taxonomy (NCBI): domain Eukaryota; kingdom Metazoa; phylum Mollusca; class Bivalvia; order Unionida; family Unionidae; genus Megalonaias; species Megalonaias nervosa. The sequence continues at coordinate 12,114 of JAECUM010004381.1, read as the reverse complement.
ATTGTGACCATATGCTGCACAAAAAAACCCTCAATTCTACTTGGCAAGCAGTGATTGTTCAATTAATACACATCCACAATAATGGTTGCTTCACTCGTTCTGGAATGACACTGCACATAACAGTAACTGAGCCCAAGTTAATGGAAGGTGATGCACTTAGCAATTTTTGACACTCTAACTCTCTATTAATCCTAGTGGTAAATTATGAGAATTCAACCAGGAGTAAATTTTACTAATGTATATTTTTAATTTTCACATCATGTTCTAGAAAAAGCAAGGAAAATTACTCTCTGAATATTTTCTTCATATCTGATCTTCAAGCTGCATGCATTTTTTTTTTTTTTAATGGAAGTCATAGTTTGATTTTCTAGTTAGCAAGCTAATGGAGTATCCATATCCAAAATAAATGCAACACTATATTACACCACACCCTGATAACTCGCAAACCTGCTTATAACATGAGGTCAGGCATGGATCCCATTTTTAAAGCAGAAAATATCCCAAAAATTGATCCCTATTTATTGAACTTGAAGAAAATCACGATCAAAATTAGTAACAAAAACTTTGATACATCACTCATTTTATTGTCGAAAACGATAGATAGGACCTGGAAATTTTACTCAAAAGTATGAAATGTCAAATTTAAAAATAAGTCATACAATTTTTTACATTTTCTTTCCAAGCAACATTCCTAGTACACCACAATTAACGATATGTAAGGAAATTTCGATCAATGAAAATGTCACTTATGCTGAGTGAAGGCAGTACATTAATAAATAAATACAAATTAAATAATTTTTTTATAAAGTGAAATTTGTGTTCTAGTTCTATCTTTTAGTTCTTTTTAAGTGTAATCATCATAAACGCAATGTGTCCTCTTGTAATTAAACGTAAAATGTGTCAATCTACTGTAACAGCTATGTCCGCGAGTGTTTCTCTGAGAACCTAATTAGGTGCTGACCATATTTTGGTAACTGACTTGCGGAAATATCTGTTGTATTGTTGCACTGAATTAAAAGCTGGCCTCCTTTGTATCGTCACGTTAATTATGTCTTTTGAATCAAATAAAGGAGGTGGAATAAAAGAAAAGTTAAAAGGAACAAAAATCCTACAAACTTAAAATCTAGCTGTCCCGTTCAAATGTCGAGTGAACTCACTTCATTTGATCAATCGAACACTGTTATAAATGTTATTGTTTATGTAACATAAACTACCTTAAATTAACCGACTCATTGGTAACTGTGATCAAAGATAGCAAGGCAACCAAGCGAAATGAATACTTCGTAAAATAAAGAGCTTGGTTTCAGATACAGATCATTGTGGGCAAGTGAGTTTCAGAGAATTGTTGAACTGGCACTTAGAGATATCCTCAAGGATGATAAGAAGTTTCATTATTACTTCCAATGAAATCACGATATCAATACTGTACTAACTGAACAGTACAAAAATTGAGATTCGACATAGACGATTGTCTCACGAAATTATTTTCGCTTGTTTTTGAACAAAAGGAATCTTGTTTGGTGGTGTATCAACAGTTAGTCTAGTTCCCTCCTCTTTTGACTCCCGATTTGGCAGGATACTATGAAATACCACTGCTGGAACCAGACTCATCAAGAAAAAAAAAAGCAGTGATGTAATACACAGATGTTTTCACGTAAACATGATGGTTGTTGAAACCAGTTGGAACGATCTTTCACATGTTGGACATTTTGAAAATAAATGTTATTTAAACAAATAACAAATGACTTCATTAGAAAAAGCACGTTATTAAAAATTATTATCAACATGATTGTAAAATGAGGATTCAGTCATTAAACAGCGAAGTTCCCTAACCCCTAACCCCTCCTGCTGTTCGATGTCGAGCGATTTTTTCAATTTTTGGAGGTCCCTTGGTAACTCGCACCCTCGTTTATAGTGTGGTCTACGTTTGTGGACCCCGTTGTGCACGAGTTATCAAGGGAGTGATGTACATAAATTAAGACTGTAATAAGCATTTAAAGCTGACTTAATGGATTCAGTACACTTAGTATATAAAGTATTAAAAACCATGAGGAAGTTTCCAATTTTGCTCCACCTGCACTGAAAGACAACAATGTATAAAAGTTTGTATCACTGACCCCTTCAGCAAAACCAAGAATACTCCTCTTACATTGTACATATTTGTTATCATTTGAGAAACTTCAATTAAATGAACAAGACTGGGAATCTTCCATTTATAACCTGGTATTTATAGTTCATGGCAATTATCATTAACCAATTTATGCAAGGAACCATTGTGGCTCAGTGGTTACAATAAGAGACTCATGAATGAAAGGGTGTAGGTTTAAATCTCACAACTGAGTCAACCAGGGTGGGCCACCAAGGTGTATATGTGGACAAGGCACTTGACTTCAATTGCCACTGCATTAAACAACTTATTTGTGTTGCTATTCCATAAAACACCAAGCCAAATCATTTTCTGTGCTAGTTAAAATAGCTCAACCATCATTACCAAGGCTCAATTTCTACACTATCAGCCTAATAATCTAAACCATTAGCACCATCAACTTCTTCTTTTAGTATTTTCTGATAATTTGACCATTGATTTTTCAAACCAAATTTTTTTGATTTTTTAAATTTTGAGTCTGGAAAAATCCAGCCTCCGGAGGAATGAGGGAAAATAAAATACAAAATCCATGAACAACTGATTGGAAAAAGAGAACACAATGCCTTTATGTTTAATACCAGCCATGATGAGACTTCCACCTTGTTTGATAGTTTTACTTCAAAAAGAATATCTGTGCTGTTGCATGCACTACGGTAATATTTAAGACATTTAAGGTACCAAGCACTACCAATGATATTAGCCCTCTATATTGTAAACTTGTTAGCAAAGATAATTTTGTGAATTTATCATTGATCAATGAATTCAATATAATCTGGAAGCTTTCTGTATTGATTTCATATCCAATCAGTTAGCCCTCCACCTACAAAGAGTTAATGGGGGCTTTATTTTCAAATGGGTCATTCAAGCTCTAGTTAAAGACAAAGTTGTATGTTTGATTTGTGATTTTCAGGGCATTTTTAACACATAACTGGAAAATTAAACAATACTTGCCAAGCTGAAGTTCAATGACAATTTCATTAAACCTGTAGTACCCTTAGGGATCACATGAGATGATGTTGTTGTTGTTGTTATAGGGTTTAACGCCATTTTTCAGCTCAAGACAGGCTATACATGGCAGCCAGTATTAATGGTGAAGGAAGAACCCAGGAGAACCCGGAAAGAACCACCGACCCACGAGAAGCTACTGGCAAGCTTTCTCACATAACCACATTGGCCGAGCCCGAGACTCGAACCCAAGCAGACAGAGGTGAGATGGCAGTGATCCGTAACGGAGAGCGCTTTAGACCACTCGGCCACTCGGGGCCCCCCATGAGATGATGCATAGGTCACATGACTGGTCAGTCTTTAGAGAGGTCACAGTATATAAGATGAGACCGGGGGTTGGGAGTTGGTGGCCATGTGATCCCTGAGTGTACTACAAGTTCAATGAAATTATCATCTACTTCAACTTAGTAAATATCATTTAATTTTCCAATTTTATTGAATTTGTACCCACAGGGACCCCATGAGATATTTAGTGTGTATCCTGTGACAGAAGTATGGTGGGGTAAAAAAAGGCAAATTTAACTCTGCATCATACATCATGACAGACTATTATGCAAATGCGAATAAACATGACAAATGCAGGTATTAAATTTAATAACAATGGGTTGGAGCAAATCTAAACAGGTTCAGTCTGAATAACAAGTCTAGTGAGATAGGTTTCTGATAATATATCAGGAAGATGTAGAGTCTTTGTTCCAACCAGCTTTTTTGAATGTTGAAGCCAGTGGTAGCTTGTCTTACTGAGTAGTACTAGTGAATGCTATTAATGTACTATGTAGAGTAAGATATCAGTACTGCATGGTTAGGTTAGCTACAAAATAGCAGCAGGATAAGTAATTTCTGCTATTAAAATATTTGTTACTATCACACATATAATAACACTATTTCTCTCCTGCTTCATGCTATCTTCTCCCTGTTTTATTAGGGGAGATGCTGTCAATTCTGCTTGTTGGGGGAAGGTGCTGCTCCCCCCTTATTTGTTCAGAGAATCCCTCTAGAAATAACTATTACTGCCTCACAGGTAGCACCAGTATTTCTATCAATGTGAAATTTAATTTTGTCTTTCTTCTTCAGATATGTGTGACAACTTTCAGCAAGGTCCCAAGTGTTGTCTGACCATAGACAACACATAGAACATTCGTCCATCCATGTACATTTTGTACTCGATCAGCAAGTTAAGTGAGTGTCCCATGGCCCCTTCCTATCCCCACACTTACCAAATTTTTGACATCTGAAAAAATAAAGTTATGAAACAAAACATTTACTCTGGCAAAAAAAACAAAGAAATAATGATATAACAAGGACTGCATCAGCCTCATTGTATCTCTTTAATACTGTTCATTTGTATTGTAAGCAAGAATGTCTAAGTTTGTTCAGTTTATTCCATATACAATTTACAGACTCCAGAAAAACATTGCTGTGCAATGTATAAAAACACTACTGAAACACTTACAGTAAAGTGGCCTAGAATCTATTAATAAACAACTGTCATGAGATTCTGTGTCTTGTCCACATTACTGCATTAATAAACAATAATCACAAAATATCAGGACCCCCATATTGTAAAATTGTTGTAACCCACACCAAAACTGCCTACCCTTCTGCACGAGATTCTCACGTGAGATCTAACTCAGGTTAGCCTCATGTGCATTTTAACATGCAAATTAGGTAGAACTCATGTGAGCAAGTAGATTCTAACATGAAAATCACGTGCAGGAATTGTTAACATGAGCAAGATCTTGCTCACATGAGCAAGTCTGCTCATGTGAAAATTGCATGCTTATGAGCAAGATCTTGCTAGCATGAGCAAGTCTGCTCATGTGAAGCTTATGGGCAAGATCTTGCTAATGTGAGCAAGTCTGCTCATGTGAGCAAGATCTTGCTCACGTGAGCAAGATTTTGCTCACGTGAGCGACATCCTGCTCACATGAGCAAAAACAACAAAAAACAACCATAGTATTTAGTTTTTATTGAATACATACATCTTTTACAAGAATTAAACAGAATAAGATCATATTCAAATCTAGTAATTACAAGCATATTTGAGTGCAGTTATTGATCTTTTAACAACGTTTCTCACACAAGAAAAATTACAACTAGTACATGTATGTATGGATGTATGTATGTATGTATGTATGTATTTATATTTAATACACCACATTCATTCTACAAACTTTAAGGTCACAATGAAAGATACGGTACTGCAGGAAATCTGCTTCACATGAAGATCATTCTTCACTGTTCCAGAAAATTCAAAGCACACAAAATGTGTAATTAACATTACTGCTTCTGAATTTCATCATATATATATGCCAGTCTGCAACAATATTTTCACTTGGAGATTGTTGTCTTTGAATCGATGTACTTCCTGTTGACCACCAAATTTAAGTTAGCAGGCTCTCTTTTGAACTGTTGAAAAATGAAACCTGAAATGGAAATGAAAAAGTTGGTACAAATGTTTTTTGATCACGGTATTTGAAACATTCTGTAAGGTGGATTTTTGAAGATTCATTTGACAAGGTAAAGGCAAAATACATAACTGTTGTTTGGATTATATGGTACTTTTAACAGTGTCTATCTCAAACTGTCAAAATTGGAACCAACTGCCTTCCCAAGGTCACACTTAGGCAGCCAACCCAGCCTGAAAATGCAACCCTTAGACTATGAGTCTAATTGCTCCACCAACAGAGCTACCATAGTTCAGTAGCAAACATATAAGCTGCACTACTGATGAGACACCTGTAAGTCACACTGCATATTCCAAATCTGATTACTTCTGGATAAAGATGCCAATGGGTACCTGGGTACTCTCCCACTGATAATAACCCAGTAATAAAACGAACAACCGGCTACCCGTAAAAAAAAGTTTTCCAAGTTTAGATCGAGAAAGACTAATGCTTACAGTTCGAGGCTCATGTTGTGTATGCACTTGTTCATCACCATGAGCTCATATGGGTTTTATTTGTCATACATGTACTATATAATAATACAATAGTACAATCCTTTCTCACATGACCTATTTAACAATCAACGCTGATATTTCAAGCTCAACCATCACAACTTTGTGCCTGTCCACGGTTCGTGTGCCAATTTCATCACAGCTTAAACACTCTTGTTTTGAGATCCTGATGACACTAACTGGGTCAATACTTTTCATCAACTGCGATATTAAGTACTGATTAAAAAATATTCGACAACATAAAATTTAAATACATACTGTAATTCAAATAAAAGAAAGCACAATATAAATGTCCGGTTTAACTAATGCCATTTTTGCTTCCAGTTTGTGGCCCTGGAGTGAGTGTTAGCTGTTCAAGTCAAGGCCACTGTTTACATGTTGGTTTACTGGACCCATTTTATTAGCAGGGAAACCCAAGACATATTTTTTGTCACAGCAAAGGCAACACAAAAACTTGGCTACTGTAACATGCACTTCTTATACCATGTTAGGAAAAAATGAACGAAATGTACAACTATACAGACTGAAATTTTTCACTGAAATATTTAAATATAAAAGAAAAAAAAAACCTTTTGTTATTTAATAACATTGAAAAAAAAATCAAACAAAAAGTCACCAGATGTGTAAATGTGGTAACTTCTGCATGAATATTACATCAAACAGTTCCAAGAAAACAGACAGGTTCTTGAATGTGAAACCACTTGCCCTAGATTCATTCTATGATACTACACACATAGCAGACCAGCCTAAATTGAAAATAAATGGCGCCAGATATCATTAAAAAAACCCCAAAACCCCTCAATGTATTGATGTGACTGATGAATGTTTTATGACTGAAAAATGTTAGAGAAGAGAGATTTTGTTAATTTTAAAAACGTGTTGCACTGGACCGTCGTTATGGGACAACCATGGTAGGTCAAGGATAATACAACAATGATCATTTGTGGAGACTATTCGCAAAAGTTACTGTAGACATGTAGACTAGTCGAAGTGAGTGTTATGCATAAATAATTTTTCAATTTCTTTTGTGTCTGTTTTCGTCCTTACTACTAATCCACATGAATTTGGCCGATTTGTGACAAAAATTTTAACAGATCCAGGTAAGTAGCAAAATTAAATGAATGTTTTTCTGTAATAATTATTATGGCATGTAATATATACTCTTTTTATGCTCCGATTACGCTTTTTTCACCACTTATATTAATAATAATTACGCTTACACCTCTTTTAGGGGTTGGCATGTGTGAACCTACAACAAAGCAGTTCAGGTTCACATTTAATACAATTTCCTTTTGATCATGTACCCTGGTAACCAATCATTAGGACTGACAGGTATCCAGTAGAAATTTCCCAAAATTTTGACATCTCTACTTCTGGAACAGTCCTCAGGGAGATTTCTCCTAAACTTTTAGGATACATTTTTCCAAAATATGTACATTTGCAATATATAAAGAAATTCAACATCTGGTTTCCAATTTTTATATTTTTTTAAAAAAACTTATTGGGGGTCAAATTCTTGAGTCTGAAATGCATATGTATCATGTGTATTGCATCAAAAAATTTGAAGCATCTTATACATACCCTTTATTGGAGTCAGAATTTTCTCTGCATAGCAATGGGGTTATGTCTGACTTCTTCCTGTTGCTGTCAAGGTTTTGCACTTCTGTCAAATGATTGCTAACTTTTTTGTGTTGATTAAAATCTTGTGACCTTCAGAAGTTTAATCTGTAAAAAGAACATCAGAGATTAGATACATTAATCATGGTTCATCTATGCAGAACAGAAAGAATACACTGAAATGGGAAAAAGATTTGGTTGGCAAGAGAGTCCTAGTATAAGAAAAGCTGTAATCCCAATCCAGTTAAATCTTTATTTTAAATCTACCAATCAAGAGACTTGACAGACAGGGCAAATGTCTTTTAGGAATAAAATCATAAATTAAGCTACTGCATTTGGTTCTCAATCGCATATGCTGAACGTGCTCCATCCAGTCAGCAATAAAATAATACGAAGAACATTTATGTTTGTCCAACTTCAGATAGGATTTAAAATTCTGAGTGGCTGGGTTACTAATTGTTTCAATTGATAATGCAAGTGCTCCTCCTTGAGGCATCTGAAGAATTGGGGGTGGGGGCAGACATGGTTGCACAGTTGAATTGTGGAAGGCATAAATAAGTTTTGAGAAAGTGTTGTTCAACACAAAGGAGGTCGAGTAGTATTCGATCATTGTGTGGTGTAGATATCATTTTTAGCAACAAGAGGTTGAATTATATCTTTTAAGTAAAATCTGAAGCAAAACCTTGGCTAATTTTTAAACAATCGAATTTATGCTTACACTTATAATGTCAATGATTCATGCTATCCACTTTGATCATTCCATATGCGAAAACTGTAAAAAGAAATGAGCAAATGTAACTTACCTCTTTCACAGCAAAGAACCAGTCCTTCATAATCCTTGAATCTTCTAATATGCATCCCTATAAACTCACGTCAATGTATTCTGTTTCGTGCTGAACATTAACATCAGTACCGACGTGGACATCACTTTATGCTGATATTGGTTTCTTTTTGTTAAACTCTTACAGTCACAGAAATATATAAGAGCAAACACGTTGCAGGAGAATATTAAATAGCTTTCTTCCTAAACAGCGTGGTCCTTGCTAAGTGCACATGGCCCGCGCTCAAATTTCTGTCTGTTGGGATTTAAAGCACTATTCTACATGTACACTGTAGGTCAGCATGCAGCATCTGTCGAGTTTATTTGAGGCGCCAAAGAGGGTGAATTATTAGTAAACATTTTGTTTTACGCACAGGGGCTTGTATCATTGATTATAATATAAATGTCAGTCATACATGTAGTATAAAATAATACTTTTATTATTTTATACTAATGTATGACTGACATTTAAATTGTGAGCAACGATATGAGCCGCTGTGGTTTTACACTCCTTTGTACATATTTACTCACGTATTTCTTAATGTTATATTTTATATATCAAATAAACGCTATTTTTATTATCAGATGTTTCGTAAAAACTGAGCAATAAGTGAATTCATATCATTGATAAGTTAATTAATATAACTGTAGTTAATTTCAATATTTTTACAGTAGCTTGGGCTGAGCCATGCCCCATAGGACACTCTAATGGTTCTAACAAGACATTTCTTCCACCGTGAACTCTGATAACCTTGGTCATAGACAAGATAACAGAAATGTCAGTGATTTGTCTCGTGATTATTTCCGTAGCAAATTTATTTTATAAACTTTTAAATGACAAGATCAGAACATTTAAAAGGCTGCAAAAAAAAAGAGTACTAAACAGCTACGCAATCAAACACAACAGGATTAGGCAGTTTCTTACGGATTTATTAAATTTTATGTACAGTACATATTGTTCAATGGAAATGATAATTTAGTTTTAGCAATAGTGAATCTACTACAGCTAAAAGAGCATCTGGATTCGCATTTCCATACAATAAAGTCACTGAAAAAAAGACCAATGGAGCACATCGTCGCCTGTAATAAGCCAAATTACACAATTCAGTCAGTATAAGATTTTATTGACTTCTGTGCGAACGTTAGGCATGGAAGAAAACGACATAGTATATGTAGTTCTCCAAATCTTTTGGAAAAGGACTTGAGAGTTTATTAAGCTGAAAGGACTGCGCATCAGTGTTTATTTTTTTCAGATATGTGGCTATGTATTTGTTTTACAATTTTATAGTGGAGTTTGAGAAGTTTGATAATTCTGAAGAAATGGGTTGCATCATATGTTTATTTTGTGTAGCATTCATTTTGGGGCAAAAGGTTTATTATTTCCTTTTTAATATTTGCAAACTGCATATTTTTGGAAGAGTAACATTTCACCTTTTTACGGATTACTTAATTAGCATCAACCTCGAACAATTATGCAAGGCATTCACACTTTTCTTTGAAAGTTGTTATAAGTTTAATGGGTAGTCTGGTTATACGAGACCTTAATGCTGAATTGTTTTGTTTTATGAACAGTGAAATGAACATTAATATGTTCAAACACAAGGAGACTACTGGGTCAAAATAAGATTAAAACTCACTGTGAGAAAATAAATTGACATGTTTTAAAATTTAAAAAAAAAAACAAAAAAACAACAAAGCAACAGCAAGTGCAAAATAGAAATGATGTCTGTTTGAGAATAATCAGGATGCTCGACATTCAACATTTGCACAAAATATTTAAGTCCAAACTGCTCATGTGATAACTCACATGAGAAAATCCAACTCTGAATAAATCTGAAATAAGTGTTTAATCAGAATCAAAGTCCAAGTTTCTCACATGATAACTCATGCAAGAAATTATAACTCTGCCTTATTTTCAAACATGGTTATAAGTAAAGGAAAAGAATGTTTTCTAAGTTCAGACTCGGTTGATGCACATGTTCTAAGAAATCTCTGGAACAGGGAGTTGGTACATCTAGGAGGAGGATGTCTTTCCATGTGCCAAAGTAAAGCTAAATGACTGGAAAGCTACTACTGACATTAAGCATTGTTTTCTAATTAAACTTATCACAACCATGACCTTTGACCTTTAGACCCCAAATATATTGGTTTCTTTATTATCCCAAGTGCAAGTAATTCACAAAGCTTGGTCAAAGAACTTGAACAAAATTTGCTGTACAAAATCCCATTTTTTCCTTTGAATCACAATGCTTTTGACTTTTGACCCCAAAATCCCAAAAGTGCCTATTCCTTACCTTAAGTACAAGCCCTCCACAAACTCTGGTCAAGTTACTGTACATGGTCTAGAACTAAAGTTATTATGCAAAAAACTTTTTATCTTTTTTCAGTCAAAAGGTTCCGAGACCCTGAACCTTTTGACCCCCTAATCAATATGCTTCTTTCTTACAGACACAATTTTTTCCACTGTGACAGTGACTTTGATCTCAGGTCCAAAAAATCAATAGGTTGCTACCTTATTCCAAGTCCAGGGACATCCACGAAGTTCTGTTCAGGTTAATGGGAGATAACTCAAAAAATTCAAAATGCTGCACTGTCAAGTATATAGCTTAAAGAAAAATCTAAAAATGGGAATATTTGTCTAGTTTAAGTTTCAGCACAGCAGTGATATGAAGTAAATGAGAGGTGAACATAGTTTGTGAAGATTCACCAAATTCAAAGAAATAATGAACCCAAAGAAAGCAGTTACCATCTGGATAACTGTCTGGACTGAAAGGCATCATCACACTAAGTTGTTTTTATTTCCTTTTTTTTTTAAATACATTTTTTAAATAAAATTCAGCACATTAGTAATAAATTCATATCCACCAGGATTATCTTACTTCTGTTAGGTACCAACTTGGATGCAACATATTTATAAAAAAAACATCAGCATAGGTTATGTTAATTCTTTTTTTATAAAATTTTTAAATAAAATTCAGCACATTAGTAATAAATTCATATCCACCAGGATTATCTTACTTCTGTTAGGTACTAACATGGATGCAACATATTGATAAAAAAAACATCAGCATAGGTTATGTTGCATAATGGAAATAGTTGCATCTGACCTTTCTGGACCTGCCCAAGTTTCACATGTTTGCTCGGTCATCCTATGCAAAAACTAAGAGGCTGAATTTGACAGACATTCTATTTCTTGAGGGCTTTAATACTGATTTCTTCTGAATGCAAGTAACATTTTTAAGCAAGAAACAGGTTATGGGCATTGAGGTTTTGTGCTACATGTAGCTAGCACAGCATGGAGCAGATCATGAGTGTTGTAGGTTCACACTCCATCTAGATAGTGCAGCATGTAAAGTCATAGGTATTATGGGTCCATGCTAGATATAGCACAGCATGGAGCAAATCATGGGTATTACAAGTCAATGCTATATGTAGCTAGCACAGCACAAGAAGTTACGCACATTATGGGGACATGCTAGCTGGCACAGCATGGAGCAAATCAAGGGTATTATGAGTCTATGCTATATGTAGCTTCTAAGCATAGCATGAAGTCATGCACATTTAGGG
>JAECUM010004379.1:0-65122 GCA_016617855.1 Megalonaias nervosa | reverse complement strand
TATAGAGAGAGAGAGAGAGAGAGAGAGAGATGTTGTGCAAGTGTGTGTTTTCATTCTCTTACTTGAATTATGCCCTCTATTTGTCAGTATGCATTTACCACTGGTTTTAAGCAATATTTTATTTTCAAGAAGAAACAGAGTTGTATGTATATTATAAACATGTATGCATATAAAAATTATCATATTCATATGCAGTGTATTTTGGCCACATGACTTGAGAACACTGTACAAGCTATACATTGTAATGAATTTTAACTGATAGGACTAACTAGATTACAGCATTGTAATTGCAAGTTAGTAAAAATGCTGAGGGCTGTTCTATTACATACATGGGACCCAGGGAAGGCACTTTTAAAGTGGGATACTCACCAACAGACGCAATTTAGAAATTTCTTGTCATTTTAACATGAACTCTGAAATTGAACTAGCCTGGCATATATTTTTTAAAAACTGCCTTCCCTGGGTACCATGTATGTTTAAATGGAACAGCACTGAATCGACTATCCTTAAAGCAGAATTATTTTTTCCTAATTTATGAAAGAACACTATAAAATGGCGGTTGAAAAAAATTTGTAAACTTGTTTGAAACAAACCCTGTAACATGTAGATGAGAGCAAATACACAAATGCCTTCATACCATTTTGTTCATCTAAATTTCTTTGTTGCAAATAAAACATTGCCATTATTAAATACTCAGTAACACACTGAAGCATTAAAGTTGGTGTATGAATGAACTATAACCTTCTTTCTAACTGCCAACATGAGTGTATCTATTTTGCAGAAAGGGGCTTTCTTAATGTAACCACTCACAACAGTTAATTGATAGGATTGCAAATTTATGGTTTTATTATTTGTCTACGCATGTGTAGTAACATCAGGTATTGGTTAAATAATATTTGCTTCACTACCTTTTTTCCATATTTTCACAAAAATGAGTGAAAACAACTTTGATCTGACCGCTGCTCGAATTCTACAACAAAGTATTGTCCCATATGCTGGGACCTACATACAGGGTTTGACACTAACGCAGGTCCACTGGCCTCAGGCCACCTGATTTTCAGAAGGACCACCACTTTCCTAAAGCTCGGTGGTCTGTGGGGCCTGCAATTTTAAATTGTGGATATTAAAAGTATATCTATCCCATGTTATATGATTGTATAAATCTTTCTTTTAATTATAAACATGTCAAATACGGCAAAAATCGAAAGTGAAATGAAGTTAAAACAAAACAAAGATCATGCCTATGCCATTTAATTCAAATTATCATTGTCGTTTGGGCACCTACCATAAATTGTCATTTGGGTGCTTACTTTGTTAATCATATAAGAGCATCAAGCATTTAGGCGATTGTCTTTTTGTTATGTGGTTTTGTGTGTTTGAAAAATGTGGAGATTTTTTTTATAGTGTCTATTTGCACCCCCACCCCCCAAAAAAGACAAGAAACTCTAAATACGTGTGTACGATAAAACCAAAAGAAAATGAAAATTCCAAGATACCTGGAAACAGGAAGTTCCGTGGCTAATCCACAGCAAGAAGAAGGATGAGATGACATATTCAGTTTGTTCTGCATATAATATGATAGGGAAACATTTGTAGCTGGCTGCAATATAACTTTAAAACTGGTACAATCAGAACCCATGAGCTGAGACGGCAGCCCCTGGCTGTTCTGAAAGTGAGGAGTCTGTTACATTACTGAATAAGGCAGCCTTTGAAAAACTATGTGTCATGTTTAGAAATGCTCATTTTGCCAAGAAACTTGGATGCCCATATACTATGTGAAATTATGTGAGTTGGACAAGGTTTGGAAATAGGCAGTACCTGCCTGATGGACAAATATTGTCAGAAATTTATCTGGGCTATTGCCAATAATCGTAGGGTCAGAACAGGACCATATAATTTCCTCCAGTCAGTTTTTTTTTCAGTTACTAGTGATTGCTCCACTGACACATTTAACAAAGAGGCAGAAATTGTATACATTCTTTCGAGTGAAAGGTAATGTTATAAATTTTCATTTTATACTATTGAATTTAAACTGTTAAAGAGAAATTTAGATTTAGATCCATTCCATTTATAATACTGTAAGCTCTTAAACCACCAATTTAACATTAGATCTGTTCTAGTTTATTTAATTTTGTTAATTCAATAATTTAGTATTTCTTCTTTGGTTTAAATTCATTTTTTTGGTATAAAAAATGTACCCAAGGTAGACAGTCAAACCATCAGTTGTGCTATAGTGGGCCTTGTGTCAGAGATATGAGAATGAATGGATGAAAAAGCAAATGTTGCAATGCAAACAGATGGTGCGTCTGACAGTGATCTTGATGCCACTTATTTGGATGGTGATTATGATGATGATAATAAATACCATGCACAAGACTGTCAGCATTACAAAACAAAGCATATAAATTGTTGATGAATTTAATGTAAACTGTGATAAAATAATAACCTTGTATGCATGTTTTATTTTATTTTATCAATTACACATTTTTTTCAGTAAGTAGATCTGTAAATGAGAAGACCCTTCTATCAGTCAGAAGGACCAACAATTTTCAAAAGCAGGAAGTCCTGTGGGCTTCCTACTTAAAAAAGTTAGTGTCAAACCCTGACATAATTGCATTTTTGTGCTATGTCTTGAATAAAATAATATTTAGACTTTGCTTTCTATGAGTTAAATATTTTCCTTAATATATCCCCCCCCCCAAAATTCTATCAGTGGGTGATTTTATTGTTAAATACATTCTATCGGTGGGTCCTGAAAGACCTAAATCACATCTATGGGTGGCTACCTAATTTCAAAAATGCCTTCCCCTGGTCCCATGTATGTTTTAATGGAACAGCCCCCAGAATTTTAATCTTCAGGACTTGCATCAGTAATTCTAGAGTTATTTGGGTCTTAATTTTCTATACTTTATGATCTTTTTACATTTTTCACTTTGTATTTTAGGAAAAAGATTATTTGTTCAATTTTACAAAACTTGCTGGTTCTCACTCTTTTCTGTTACTTATTTTAAAACCACAGAGTCATAATAATCTATACGAAGGATGCCACTCCCCAAAAATGGGTCTGATGTTCAAAAGCTTTTTTTGAAGGTTCTTTCCCCATATTTTGCCAAATAAATGAAATGTATAATTTTTAAGTCAGTAAATGGAATCTTTCATTTGAAAATGGGTGACTATAGGGCACCTATAGCTGCCCTATCTGCCCTGTCATTACCCCCAATACCAATGTCACAAGGCAGCAGTACAGAATTCATTTTGTTTTGTTCCAGATTGTACATGTAAATCAGTTTCTGTAAGATTTGGAATATCTCTGTGTTGTCAAATTTTAGGATCCACAAAATTTTCAGTGTGGAATGTAAATCTGAAAAGATGATAACATTTGTTTCTGAGAGGTTTCAATATAGTTAACATTGTTGAGTATGGCTGTAATTTCTGCAGTAAAAATATAGGCTTAATCTGTTTTTTGTTTTGAGATGATGCTGTGGCAACTCCAATCTTGTCTATGTTTCTTTTAACTGTCTGTATACTAGAACATATGGCCATGATAGTTATGCTTCAAGAATGGCAATTATTGCCATAGCTGTGTAATCTATTTTGGATTTTTTTTGCTGAATTTGTTGTTTTTTTAATGATTACTGGCAAGGTCTCGATATGGATACAATCCTACTAATAATGTGGATTACATTATGGAGAAATTCCAGTGTCCTTTTAACTATAACTATCTATTCAGGGTTTATCTCTTTGTCATGTCAACAGACATCATGGAAAATTGCAGAAAACCTGCTGTACTAGAGTCAACATTCCCACTGCAATGAAATGACCATGCTTAGGCAGTTATTTACATCAGGTGCTCATAAGCACTTGTATGAAAATATAATGGAGGTGTCCACAGGCACTCCACTAAAAATCAATCAGAGAATCAAAAGGAGCTTGAATTAAAATGTGGTAGTGTTGTCCAGATACACTTGTACATGCCTGTTGTAAAGGTTAAATAAATGTTGAACTGTATTTTATGCATTTCACTGTCAACAAGTATATCTAAAAAAGGACAGTCACTAATTATATTTTAAAAAATGCATGTGATCATCACCAATTAAGCATGTTTTTAAAAAAATGTAGATTCAGATCTGCTTGTAATGGCCCTGAAAAGGTTATTTTACCAAATTTGCTTTTTGTTTTCATTTGTTTGAGTTCCTTCTGCATTTCATTTGCATTCTGTTTGCATTTTGTTCATTCTAATTTTGTATTAATTTCTTCCAGTCACTGTTTGCATCATTTTCCTCCATTTGGAATGCATTACCAAAAAGTGAAATTTCTATTTTCAGTAGTATCAAATGGAGAAAACTATAACTTGCATACATGTGTTACTGTGTCTTAATAAATAACAAATGCCTACAAAATTCAAAAGACAGAATTGATTTTATTACAAAATACAAATGTAGAAGCAATTTTGTTCCTATTTCATTTCATTCAAGTACAAACTTGTACAGATACCACTATCAGTGATATCATCACATCAATGCCAGTTTTTAGTTAGAACAACTTAATGGCTTGCAAATAGTGAAAATTTCATTTTCATTTATTATTCCTTCTTCTGCATTTTATTTCTCCATTTCCTTCACACTGCAGTCTGCATTTCCTTCACACTGCAGTCTCCATTTCCTTCACAGTACATACATTATATCATTTGAATTCATTCTACATTTAACTCACTCTTTCTGTATTCTGTTTTCATTTCACTGCTACATTACCAGTTTCAGGGTTTGTACACAGTGCTACAGCTGGTCTGAATCTGTGCTGTTCTTCGTGAAGTACACATTACACATGGTAAATATGGGATATATACATGCTACATAACTTACCAGCAAGTCCATTGCCATTTCCTGTGACAACAAATGCACTAAATCGGCTTATACGTCCCAGTGTTCCAGTCATTGTTGCTACTCTTTTGAACTGAGGATACAAAAAAACTATAATGATATATAAGAATAAGTCAGTGAATGAGGACTTCATGGAACAATTACCCCAACAATAAAAAATACAATGATCAGGAGTTTTCCTCTAATTTTATCACTAATAGTCCTGGAGACTCAGTGCTATTTATAAAACACTTATTGAACAAAACAGTGATTTGAAAGCTGTATCACAAAAGCTTACATGAGATGTCCAGCCTCAGACCTGCCAACCCTAGCAAGACCTTCTCAGTAAGGCATCCAAAATGTTTCATTACCTTAGACTTTTTCAGTAAAGTGTAATGAATATCATGTTCTGCTGTTTGTCAACATGAAAATGTGCATTTATAATGTTCTGTATGATCTGGGACTAAAGCTGTGAAGGCAAACATTATGTCCACACTAAAAAAGTTTGTAAAGTACAATTAGACCTTAACTACCTCCACTGCAGGTCAGCAACTGCAATTGCAAACCAAACGGAGCTCAAAGGCTTTATCTCTCAACATTATGTAATCTTTTTTTTTGTTTTCAATTTCATCTGCAATGGCAATCACCTCTCTTGTCATGAGACATGCTGCACTCAGATCAACAGAATATGATGTTCATTAAATGTAATTGTTTCCTTTTCTTGCCTTTTTCCCAAGAATCTGAATATTCCTTTTTATACTTCTATGTTGTTTAAATACTTTAAGAGGCTTATCGTCCTTTTCATCTTCCAAGTGTTTTTGTTTGTTCGATGCAATTTCTAGACAATGCTGTAAGCACCAGCTTGATAAGACTGGCATTTTGTACATAAAGTATGGCCAGTTTAAAGCATGAGGAGCTCCGATAGAAGTTTGACTGGTACCCTAACTTCACTGAATCTAATATAAAACCCTGATCTGGATCAAACATGGGCAACTCAGTTTCCAAATTTGACCACGATGATTGTATTTTCATAATTTTTGCCATTATTCCTTAAGTCCATAATCTAAGGGTCATTTCAGAAAGACTTATGGTAAAATCATAAGGGTTGGCAGGTCTGCAGCCTGCCTTTTATTTCGCAAGATAAAAAAAGCCTTGAAAATTGAAATTAATCAAAAATTTAATGTTGAGGTTAATCTCAGGGTGTGGGGTTAATCTCAGGGTGTGGACAGAAGGACAGACACACAAAGGGACTCCAAAGTTATTGCTATGTCAAGTTTCTGATTAAAAAAAACTTGCTGATGCTATACCTAATACATCTAATAACACATGCAAGACAAAAATACATAGAAAAATTATATTGATTTTCATGCCATGGGGTGTTTGATTTTATATTTACACACATTACTTCAAATTACATGACACCAAATGTAAACTGTTTGGGGAAAAAAGGACCAATCTATATGAACCTTTACATTTCTTAAAACACTATAGGGTGAAACTAGTACCATTTTAACAGAAGCAACAAATACAGAGACCTGCATCAACAATTTTAAGACTCACAGTTGAAGTATTTTAAAATCATATAAAATGTATAGATCATTGAGCTGTTTGCAGAAAGGACTTAATTTTGCTTCATTTTTTTTTTTAAACCCTAGAGCATGTTTGAAAAAATATCTAGAAAAGTTTCCCAATTTTTCTTGAAAATAGTAGCATAGGGTCCATATGTGACAAGTTCATCAGGGTCCACATATGACAAGTTCATCAGGGTCCGTATGTGACAAGCTCATCAGGGTCCGTATCTGACAAGCTCCTCAGGGTCCATATGTGACAAGCTCATCAAAGTCCATACTATTTGTTCTACAGCTAACCTCAAACAAACAGCCGATACATTTTGTGACAGTAAATATAGGTCTATTTCTGATCTGGCATTATACCAAAGTACAACATATCCAATGCAAGACTCTCCTACTCACTTCTAATACTCTGGTATCAAATCCTTCAAATGTGTCTGAAATAAAAATGAGGCATGGTTAAGCAGAACATTGATACTAGAGATCTATGTCTTCTGACTGGGCTGTAAATCATTACAATTCAATTAGTGCACAAAAATTACAGTACTTCAAAGGATAATAGGGATGTTATCAGATCATAAGCTTTTGCGAAAAAATATTCCAGACCTATGATACTTCGCTTGAATGTATTTTCATATTATTTTCTTCCCCTTTATTCTATCACTCACAGTACTATAGTTTATACCATAAGACCACTCACAGTACTATAGTTTATACCATAAGCCCACTCACAGTACTATAGTTTACACCATAAGACCACTCACAGTACTATAGTTTAAACCATAAGACCACTCACAGTACTATAGTTTATACCATAAGACCACTCACAGTACTATAGTTTATACCATAAGACCACTCACAGTACTATAGTTTATACCATTGTGTTTATACTGCCTCAGATCTATGATGGAGATGGCATAATAATAATAATAAACCCCTGAATTCATAAGTTTCAAACTGTAATCTTGAAAACAAATATCAAAATTAATCTCTCAAAAAAATGACAGCCAATATCACTATAAACCTGCCATGACAGTAGAAGTTATGTCACTTGTTGTAAGGAAAGAAAAATTAATTGCTGGACCAATAACATTTATTGTATTTTGAGACAATTTAAAATTAGTGCACCTGTAAACCAGCTGTGACAGTGGTTAGGGCAAGGTTGACATCTACCAGCTTGTATATTTACCTCAATGCTTTTAAAAAAAAAAAAATAAGGGGATTATGTATTGGTAATAATACCTACCTGTAGTGGATGACAGTGGTTGTTTCCAGGGTTTTCCCGGGTTCTTCCTCCACCATTTATACTGGCCATCATGTATAGCCTATCTTGTGCTGAGAAATGGCATTAAACCCTACAACAACAACAACCTGTAGTGCATGTAAATGTTGTGTAACTCCTCAAATACAATGAATTACAGTACAGCTCATGTGATTCTTCATTCTTCCACCCATTGCTTTTGGCAGTTAATCCCCTCCACACATGCTCCATGTTGAAGCTCCATGGTGGAGGGATAAGTACCTACCAAAATGCCACCACGACTTGGCAGGAACATGTTTTGCACCCCCACCATGAAAGGGGCTGATAAATAGTCACTAATATTTAAACAGCTAATGCACAAGGACCACCCATGACAAGAATGTAATAGTGATTTACAATCAGATACCAAAAGAAATTGCTGATCTTGATGTCCAAGTTATATTTGGCCAGTAAAAAGCATTTAAAAATAGTTTTACACAGTCAGTACATGTGTACTTAGAAAAGGTTGCTTGTTAGTCAAAAAGTCTGTGCATTCCTAATTCAGTTAAAACACTACAGCCGAACAATTTCCGATTATGATTGGTGGAAAGTAGATACCAATGACACTCTAGGAATTCACAAGTCAAGCAAACAATGTTATGGTCCAAAAGAGGTACTTACTCAAACTTACAAGTCAATAAATTTATCTACCATCTGAAGTGAATACATCAGATTATCAATGTCTGCTCAAACATCATACATACCCATTCAAACAATTTTATGGACAGAATTGCCAGCCATTTTGGTCATTGTCACACACATGTAACCCTAAACCCCCTTCTTCTTAACCCTTTTTCTTTTCTAGCTTCAAATCGTTCAAATATACACTGGAAACTGTCCTGCCAGTGTTAACACTGATTGGAACAAAACTGTTTCAAGTTATAGGGGTGGAGGGATTTGTTAATATAATCATTCTGCTTTTTACTCTGCAGTGAAGCAAAGTCATAGTTATAAAACAAATATTTCAATAAGTACTGGGTATTTTTTACTTTTTCCTCTGCTGTTAAGAGAATGACTCAACATATTTTAAGGAACTTGCTCTGAACTCGCAGTTAAATGGTTTACTCCCTAACTGGGTTCAGGCAGCTGACATGTACAGTGTACACAAACCTGTTGGAGTTTACGGGAGTGTACTGGAGGGGTTGCACCTCTGGTGGGGGAACAGTCGTGCCTCCTCTGGGGTAGCTCGCCCACCTTTGGTCCCCACATGTACCCAGTTCTCACCTGTGGCTCCAAGAAGATGTAACATGCACAGCAGCCACACCCCGGTAAACCACTTCGACTGGCGGGCTAAACCAGGTGAGGGTAGTTGTTATTTTAGGGTTTAACGCCATTTTTCAGCACACAATAGGATATACATGCCGGCCAGTTTTTATGGTGGAGGAAGAACCCGGGAAAACCCGGGAAAGAACCACCAACCCACGAGAAGCTACTGGCAAGCTTTCTCATATACCCACATTGGCCAAATCCAAAGGTGAGGGTAGCCAATGGGTTTTAAACCTTTGGTGAGTCAAGGCTTGCCTACCCAAGCATGTGAAGACTGGATTCAGCAGACTGAGGAAGAAACCTATAGCTAGTTCAACGGGCAGAAAGGCGATTCCCAGCAATGTGCTGTGGAGCACAAAGAGCAGGACAAGGCATGTAGGTAGTCCTGGTCATCCACTGCATCCGATTCCATCTCCAGCCATCTTAACCTTGTCTTGCCACTGGATCCAGATGGTCTTGGACGAGAGAGCGAAGTCAACAATGAGCAACTCTTCCTCACTTTAAACCAAGTCAACGTGCAAGTCACTTGGTCATTCTTCTCCCCAAAGTCCTGTGGCAACGGACGAGCGACAAAGCTTGGTCATTCTTCTCCCCAAAGTCCTGTGGCAACAGACGAGCGACAAAGTGACAGGTGTGGGTACACTGCTAGCTGTAGCCACAAATCTGCACACAGGCAGCTCAGGCCATATGGTCGTTCTTCACCGACACGGAGCAGCAGTGGAGTCTGGCAGCCCCCTGAGTGACTGAACAGCCCTTTTTAGGATTCGCACTGCTCACCTCCATGGCATGAGGAAGGGGCTAGAAAAGGTGCCATAAAAACTGCCTGCTCCATCCTTCCCTAGCCAGCTAACAACAGCTGGAGGGGACCCTATATTAGCAGTGGAAACACTACAAAGAAAAAGATGAAAATCATCCTCTCACCCTCGGCGCATGGAACATGCACACACTTTTGGACAGAAGTGATGCCAACAGACCTCAGAGGGGAACTGCCCTGATTGGCAGGGAACTAGCCAGATATAACATCAATATTGCAGCCTTGAGTGAAACCCGCCTTGCCGGAGAGGGCAAACTTTGTGAAAGGGGCACTGGCTACACCTTCTTTTGGTGCGGAAGAGGAAGTGAGGAGCAATGTGAGGCTGGAGTAGGCTTTGCAGTGAAGACAGATTTTGTTAACAAGCTAGCTGGACTTCCAAAAGGTGTGAATGACAGGCTTATGATCATGAAACTCCCACTGTTGAATGGAAGAAAGCATGTCACGAATATCAGTGCCTACACTCCAACCATGGCCAATCCAGATGAAACAAAGGACAAATTTTATGAAGAACTCCACTCTATTATAACCTCTGTTCCCAAATCTGACAAGCTCATCATCCTTGGTGACCTCAATGCAAGAGTCGGCTCTGACAACATCTCCTGGGAAGGGGTCATTGGAAAGTATGGTGTCAGCTGCTGCAACAGCAATGGTCTTCTATTGCTATTTACCTGTGCAGAGAGCTTCTCATCACCAACACAGTTTTCTGACTCCCTACCTGCAACAGGACAACATGGCTGCATCCCCAATCTAAGCACTGGCATCTCACTGACTACGTGATAGTCAGTAAGAGGGATAGGCAGGATGTACGGGTGACCAAGTCCATGTGTGGTGCAGAATGTTGGACTGACCACCACCTTGTAGTCTCCAAGCTAAACATCCGTATCCAATCTAAAAGACACCCGCAAGGCAAGAAGATTCCAAAATGGCTGAACATCGCCAAGCTGAAGAACTCGAACTCCAAATCGACCTTTGTCAGCACTCTAGAAAATCATCTTCAGTCCACCCCTCTGGACACCCAGAATGTGGAGGCAGCCTGGGTGACCCTTAGAGAGCTGGTCTACAACACCGCCACAGAGATCTTAAAGCCTTCCCCCAGAAAGCACAAGGACTGGTTTGATGAGAATTGCGAAAACATCAGGCAGCTGTTGGATGAAAAACATTGCCTCCACAAAGCATGCCTAAATGATCCAAAGTCCACTTCAAAGAAAGATGCCTTCAATAACATCCGCAGGACTGTTCAACAGAAACTCCGGCAGATGCAGGACTCCTGGCTGAGTAACAAAGCTGATGAGATCCAAAGCCACGCTGTCAAGCATGATATGAAGAGGTTTTATGATGTGCTGAATGAAGACTATGGCCCATCATCATCAGGATCATCCCCTCTCCTCAGTGTGGATAGGAACACACTGATCACTGACAAAGAGAAGATCCTCAAAAGGTGGGCTGAGCACTTCAACTGTGTCCTGAACCGCCCAACATCCATCAATGATGAAGCCATTGATCAGCTGCCTCAAGTGCCAGTCAATGAATCACTGGATGACCCACCAAACATGTTAGAGACCCAGAAAGCAATACATCTGCTCTCTACTGGCAAGGCTCCTGGCTCAGACTCAATCCCAACAGAGATATACAAGAAAGGCGGTACAGCTGTGACTGAAAAGCTACATCAGTTGTTTCATCTCATGTGGCAAAAAGAGATGATCCCACAGGAATTCAAGGATGCTACTATTATACACCTGTATAAGCACAAAGGAAATCTTCAGGCTTGTGACAACTACCAAGGTATCTCTTTGCTCTCCATCGCAGGCAAGATACTCGCCAGGATTCTCCTCAACCAATCCCACATCACACCTTGACCATGGACTCCTACCAGAAAGCCAGTGTGGATTCTGAAAGGAGCGTGGAACCTTCGACACGGTGTTTGCTGCTAGGCAGTTGCAAAAGAAAAGCCATGAGCAGAATACTGATCTTTTCTCTACCTATGTCTACCTGACCAAGGCCTTCGACACTGTTAGCAGAGAGGGCCTGTGGAAGATCATAGCCAAGTACGGATACCCAAGGAAATTTATCACCATGGTGCAGCAATTCCACGATGGTATGGAAGCTATAGAGTCCGGAACAATGGTGAGACATCAGATCCCTTTCCTGTCTCAAACGGAGTGAAGCAGGGCTGTGTACTGGTGCCAACACTTTTCAGTCTCATGTTCTCAGCCATGCTCACTGATGCCTTCAGAGATGGTGACATGGGAATCAGCATCAGATACCGAATTGATGGCAAACTGTTCAACCTCAGGAGGCTCCAAGCAAAAACTAAGGTCAAAACAGACATCATCAGAGACTTTCTATTTGCTGATGACTGCGCCCTCAATGCTGGATCTGAAGATGACATGCAAAGCAGCGTCAACAAGTTCTCTGATGCTTGCACAAATTTCAGCCTTACGATCAACACAAAGAAGACTGAAATAATGTATCAGCCAGCCCCAGGAAAACTGTATGCTGAGCCAAAAATCACAGTCAACGGCTACAAACTGAGCGCAATAAACAGGTTCACCTATCTTGGCAGCGCTCTGTCCCAAAATGTCATAATAGATGAAGAAGTTAATGCCAAGATTGCAGAGGCCAGCGTAGCATTCGGCAGACTACACAACAAGGTCTGGAACAGAAGAGGCATTAGCCTTCAGACAAAGTTGAAGGTGTGCAGAACAATAGTATTCCCAGGGGTCAAGCTAGACTTGAATTTTAGGGAGAAGTGACTTCTCCTTTTGGACAAAACAGGAAAAAGTGAGAACTCAACAGGGAGAAGTGGACGCGAAGCAAGAAATGCTCTATATCTATATATATATATATATATATATATATTGTGTGTTCTCTTATTTGAATTATGCCCGCTATTTCCCAGTATTCATATTTGCATTTAACATTGGATTTAAGCAATACTTTATTTTCTAGTAGAAAATTTTCTTAGTTATTTTGGCCATATGACTCTAAAAGAGAATAACAGCAAATGCACTGTAACAAAATTTGACTGAGTTAACTAGATTACATTATTGTAATTGCAAGTTGGTAAAAATGCTTAATCAACTACCCTTAATCAATTTTTTTAATATTTGTGCATTATTTTTTTATATACTTTTTAAATGTTCACAATAATGGTACTTTCAAAGATTTCTAAACACATTTGACACAACCCCTGTACCATGTACATGAGGGCAAATGCACAAGTGTCCTCATTTCTTTGTTGTGGATAAAACTTTACTGTAACTATTCATACATAACACACTAAAAGCATAAAATTACAGACATGGCTCATTTATAGTCGGTATATTAACCCTCCTTATCAACTGAATCAACACCGACGTGAGTGCATCTATTTTTAGAAGGAGGGGTTTTCGTAATGTAATCACTCACTTTATATAGCTTCATCACAACAGTCCATGATAGGATTGCAAATTTATGAAGTATTTATTTGTTTATGTACTTGTATTAATTTTAGGCACTGATTAAATATTATCTGCTTCACAGCTTTTTTCCGTATTTTCACAACTATGAGTCCAGTCAGAAAACAACTTTGACTTTACATTTACAATGCTTCTCGCGAATTCCACAACATAGCTTGGCTCATACGTTTCTGACCTATATAATTGCATTTTAAAGTTAAATCTTAAATAACATAATACCTAAGCTTTGCTTTATATGAATTGTATATTTGTCTGTAACTTGCTCGATGATTTACGAAAACAGACAATCTAATAAACTGGTACTACCCAGACATAGGCCTAGCGATGTCTGCCATTTTTTTTCCCTGTTACTGGTACACTTAGAGTTTCAAACTAATTTTATGATGTAATAGTGTACAAGAGGCAGTTAAAATATCCAGATCACCAGTTTTATTCTTAAAACACAAACTGCCATATACATACTATTGTTAAAATTTCAAAACACAAGTATGTATGTTTTTATCATCGAAGGATTACATGCACAAATCGGGTAGGCCTAGTGATAGGAGCCTAGTTGCCAACTCGGGAAATGGTTAATGGTCAATCAAAACTCATGCCTGTGAATGTGCAAGAGTTTATTTGTCAGCGTAACTGATATCAAAACTAGGCCTAGCTACTGATGGCTTGAAGAATACCTTTAGCTACAACACAATACTAGAATAAACATGCCTAAGGCGAGGGGCATTTCAAAAGGTATTTGTCAATGTACCTCTAAAAAAATCACAGGACGAAGTCGTTTTCACTTTCCTAACAGAAGAAGGCAAAGTTTACATATTTTAGGCGACTTAATCGCCCACTTCGCCTGGTAGCATGACTCCTGTATTCCCTGTGTTATTATACGCCTGAGAAACCTGGACAGTGTACCATCACCATGCAAAGAAGTTGAAAAACTTCCACACTACCTGCCTCAGAAGACTCCTAAACATCAAGTGGCAAGACAGGATCCCTGATACTGAGGTCCTTGTCCAAGCAAGCCTTCCCAGTATCTACACCATCTTGATGCAATCACAGTTGCAATGGGCAGACCATGTAGCTCGCATGCAAGACCACTGGCTTCCAAAAAAACTCTTATGGCAAGCTTGAACAAGGAAAACGCAACAAAGGAGGCCAGAGAAAATGTTATAAGGACACCCTGAAGACATCATTGAAGAACTTTGGCATTAGCTTTGACACGTAGGAGGAGACTCCCCAGGACAGGGTTGTGTGGCACTCTTCCATCGCTCACTGGCTTGTGAGGCCAACAGGACAACCACGGCAGAACAACGGAAGCAGGCCAAGAAATCCAGAGCCAGTAACCCAACGTTCAGCGTTGCTACCATCCCATGTCCACAATGCCACAGAACATTCACAGCGCACATTGGCCTCATCGGCCACCTACGCAATCATAAACCATTTGTTCCTGATAAAACACTGGATGACTAAAGTGGTCCTCATTGACTTGATGGATGAACTAACTATATATATAAACCTGTTCAAGTCTCATTACAAGAGCATTACGAGGTCAATACCTCTGATCTTCCATGTGAATTTTCAGCCAAGTACATGTGCTTTTCAAGCCTAAATACAGGTTTATTTTTTTAAACTTGCAATGTCTGACGTATGCACTTTATTGTCAGCCAGAAATCAGACTCTTTGCACAAATCCAGCAAATATGAATGTTGAGGGAGAAAAATATACCCATTTCATAAGTTTATATGTAAGTATGAGCAAGAAATTAAATGTCAGAAGTTGAATGGGCCTAGCAAATGTTTTTTATGATATAAATTATGCTTCTTTATGCACATTTTTGATGGAATTAATGTTATGGATAAAAACAGATCCAACCGATAAGTACATGTAATCAACTATTTATGCTAATGTTGCAGATTTCCTATACATAAAAATAAATAATAAATATGTAATAACTATTTTAAGGATTTCTTGTTTAAACAGGAACAAGCTGATAGCTGTGTCAATGAGTTTATAGTATTGTGCCCACTTCTATCCCCCTAATTCTTTTTGGGTGGGGGTGGTGATGCATTATTCTCTTCAGTTAACTGACTTGGTTGCTTATAATGCAGTTCAGTATCTAGAATGGTCAACAATTTTGTCATAATGGGGTCACACTGTATGTACCATAACTGGGATCAGACTTCCATAGGTGTTCCAGAGAAATCAATGCAATAACCACTGCCAATATTATTATAAAATAATGATAACAGTTAGCATTAACACAGGATGTTAATTTTAGATCCCAGACTGGGAAAGGTGCTCAAATAAATGGCCAAAGTTAAATATAACAAGGTAAACTATAAAATGTCACAATGTTAGAATTCTGTAACATGTACATAAAATAAAAGAAACTTGTTGACACAAATAAAAGTATGCAAACTAAATTTTTGTTGCAAGTGTTACGACTCTGTAGTTAAATTACATGTGTGTTAAAATTCGAATTCTTTCTAAATCTTTCTATTTCAATTTTATTTCATTTTTATATCATTAAATATAATTATTATTATGATGATGATTATGTTCGCAGGGTCTGATATTTTGTTAGAAACATCGTGTTTATTTAGAACGTAAATGTGACTCGCATAAGCACGATTTTTTGTATGACTGTTTTGTCATATTAAGTAAACAGTTGGAAATAGCTATGTAAATGATTGGTTGTGACCACAGTCATTGCTAATAATACTTGTTGACATTCTATACTACATTGGCTATGTTTCGAAATCTCCATGATTTCTTCATGCGTGTACATGAAATGACGTATTAGTTTGCTTTAAAATACTCAGGTAGCTGCGAAATAGTCTAGAGTCATATTTTAACATCTTAGAGAGTCACATCGTAACATCTTATAGAGTTTCTAAATACCTTAAGAAGAAGGTGTTCTTTTGCACTGGAAAGAGTTGTTCGTTTGTACGTTCGCAGAACAACATATGTTTTGTTATTGGTGATAGCTGTATTTCGTCTACCTTTTAAGTAATTATTATTTTCCCTGGAGAACTACACAACTGGCTTTGGACAAAGACATTTGCTGAAATTAATTCTAAATTGGAACAGGACAATATAAATTGTGATTCACAGTGAAAATTCTGGACACTTGTGTAAAGCCTTCGTCTGACGTCATCATTCGCCATCTTGGAATGGAATTGAGATTCAGACTTCAATTTAGAACTGTTTATTCACAGGACTTGTGTTTTTCACAATTTTAGGACACATTTTAGGATCTTCTTCATAAATCGTAAGTCTTGTTTCATATTTTTACCTTTTCACCATGTTTTCTAGGGAAATAAATTAGTTTTGTTAAAATTTACAAGGCTTGTTGTCTTCACTCTTTTCTTTATGTTACTTTAAACGAGCCGAAACATAACACAAAAGAGGCATTATTTAGATCAAGGCACAACACAGGATTCAACATGTAAACATTTTTTAATTTTCATAATCCAGTCAAAGTCATTTAACTCAAGATATTAGTCCAAGGTAACTTAATATTTAAATAACTGACCTGTATGGACAAGTGATATTTTTTATTGTTCAGTTGTTCAATAACCACATTAGGATTTTTTACATTCAGACCTCTAATATCAACTATCTTTTGATCTCAATAAGGTGAGCAAAAGGTTAATCCAGATATTATCTGAAGTGAAAACAGCAGTTTCTAAGCCAAATTAAACATTAAGTTGGCTGAAAAAAGTGTCAAAGAGTCATCTGTTTCAAAGTCATATATTTACTGTCAGTCATTAGTGAAAGCAGTGTTTTGTCATAGCACACAAAACAAACTAAGATCACTGAAATTTTGTGAAGAGTTGTTGATGGTTTAATACAGGGTAAAGTGAGCAGGATAGAGTAATCTTGTGTGCAACATGTGCATTTATTCTATGAATCTGCTGAATATTCACTAAAATAAATCTGTTGATAAAATAATAATAATAATAATAATAATAATAATAATAATAATAATGATAATTATAATGGTAGTAGGTGCATGGCATTAGTTCAAAAACCAGGTTGGAAAGGTGAAAC
Source organism: Megalonaias nervosa (assembly GCA_016617855.1). NCBI lineage: Eukaryota > Metazoa > Mollusca > Bivalvia > Unionida > Unionidae > Megalonaias > Megalonaias nervosa. The sequence goes on along the minus strand of JAECUM010004379.1, from coordinate 47,810 downwards.
CACATACAAAGGTCACCTGTGAATCAAGGCCAATCTGGCCATTTCCCATAGGGGGCTGCCATTGACAGGTTTGATGTATAGACCAGAAACAAAAGTGTTACACATGCATAGACAAAAGGTCAGACAGACATAAATGCATGTATTATGTCATCCAACTTTTCTCAAAAGGCAGGTGACAGTAAGTGAATTCAGTATATGTGCAAAGGTACTTAGCTCCTATTTCCTGCATATGATATAGCAATAAGGTGTTATGATTGCCATTAAAAAAACTTTTTTTAATCAATCAGTACCAAAATTCAACAGAACCTCTGAGGTTGGATCAAAAAATGTTTCCGGTATTTCCAAATTACCTGATTTTTTACCTGCGAGCTGTACTAAATTTTTTCATATCGCCGAGGAAATAAATGCTGAATATACTGATAGTCTTGAGTTGGTTTACATAATTATATTTGATAAGCACTACACATTAAGGTAAGTTGAAAAAGGAAATGACAACCTGGAACACTATTTTATTAGGTGAATACAGAGCATATTAAACATTATACCTGTCTGTGGAAAACTATGAACTGCCAAGGGGATACAGTATGGCTACAGCAAGTTAACCAAACCTGATTTCATAAAGAGAATTGTTACACAGTACAAAAAGAAAAATGAGAATTCAGTGAATGGTACATTATTCACCAGACCCATACTTAATAATCCCCTATGTAGGAATTAGTAAGATATGGTTGACTCCACTAAGTGCAGTCAAGGAACTTACTCTAAACGAAACATTATTCTGCAAAACCATTTTTCTTTGATTCAATACAACATTGAAATTTTTATTTATGGACCCCTAACTCAACAGTCCACTTCCATATTTTACATGCAAGCCCACCACAAACTTTGGTCAAATTATTTTGAAAAAACATTTTCTTCTTTTTGTCAATAACTTTGACCTTTAACCTGTTGTCACTGAAATTAACAAGCTTCACTCTTACCCAATAATTAAGTCATCAACAAACGTTGGTGAAGCTATGCAGTCAAGAACTAAGATTTCTGTTGTAGTAGGGTTCAATGAAATTTTTCAGCACAAGACAGGCTATACATGGCAGCCAGTATAACTGGTGGAGGAAGAACCCTGGAAAACCCCGGGAAAAACCACTGACCCACGAGAAGCTACTGGCAAGCTTTCTCAAGTACACATGTTAGCCGAGCCTGAGACTCAAACCCCTGCAGATAGAGGTGAGATGGCAGTGATCTGGAATGGTAAGTGCTTCAGACCACTCAGCCACTTGGGACCCCTTTAATGTGGCTTAAAGTTATTGGCTGATTTATCATTACAAGCTGTGAATGACTGAACATCTGCTTGAGTCAGACTACTATGGACGACATTACAGATCTTAGAGCAAATCAGAAGTACAACTTACAGTCTTCAACAGGATCGGGACATCCAATACTAGTCCCTGGCAGTTTATTTCCTGTCCAGCCCCTCTGCAATGGGGGAATCTTACTACGTGCCCGCTTTTTCATGGACTGTTCTCGTAACTTGATCAGTTCTTCCTCTTTTTGGGGATTCAGTGGCAGCACCTGCATTTTGTTTCCTTCTCTTCCTTCCCTTCTAGATATAATTGGGGCATTCAAACCAGGCCACTGCATCCCTTCTCGGCCTATGAATCAAAAGAGTCATACAACAGTAGTGAAAAGTCAAAAATACAAAACGGCACTTTATCAAATTAACATTTCTGTCGGATGTGTGAAACCTGAAGAATAAATAGGTAAATTGGGACACATAAGAACTTGAAATTTAATTTAAATCATGTAAGAGAAATAAATCTGAATTTAAAAAGAATGCTTCCTTTTAATTAAATACCTGCCATAGGATACTATGTTTTATAACTGCATTTTCCAACAATCCACAAACATCATACATATATTTGTCTTCATTTACAGAACTTTATTTCTTATTCAAGATCTACAAACTGTAGTCATTCATGGAAATTACAATTATCATTTTCACCCATAGTTATTATTACATGTAAAAAAAATAAAAAGTAACAAAAAATCTGAGACAGTGCAGTGGCCAAGCTGTACCAAAGTTGAATACAACAAATGATACAGAATATATGTGACTTTCAAAAATTGGAACAAAGCACAAACATTCCTGCTATATCAAAATGACATTGTTAAGAACTCTTAAGAACTCTTTGAATAAATTCCCAATAATCCCAGAATAATTTTAGTCCAGAGTCAATGAGCACTTTGTAATTCCAAGGAATAAACCAAACAAATGTTTACTCCCAAATTATATCTAAACGTAACATTAAACATATCTGCAGACTGATATTAAAACAAGATCAAAGGAAATAAAAATCTAGGAGTTAATCAATTGTCTACATCTTATAAACACCCTTACGAGGAGTTAATCAATTGTCAACATCTTATAAACACCCTTACGGCTCTACATCACAATATTTTCCAACTCAATCTTCACAACACATTACCTTACGTTGCAATGGAACACACCTGATTTAACCATTAATGGGAATTCATCACAAACATGTGCACTGGTTCATTATTATGATTCATTTTAAAATTTGTAAACACCTATTTACAGCTCATATGCAACCTACAGTGATGCACCAAAAGTAAAAGACATAACAGATATGCATAACAATACATACATACATACAAATTTATGTACATACATACACTTTGAAAATCTGGTTGCAATGCTGCATTTTTTGGTCACCCTTTTGACATAGTTTTATATATATCTATAAAATATCTATAAAATGTGTATTATCATTGATGAAAACAGTTAGTAAGGGTTATTTAGTTTATAACATTTTAAATATGAAATTTCTTAAGGATCGTAAGTTTGCACTATAAGATGAGCCATTCTTGAATAGTGTTTAAAAAACATTCACGGATTTCAAGGTTCAGTAATACTATTAAATCTATGTCAACATCAGGTGATCTGACTAGGACACAAGTTCTTAAAAAGTCCAGGCTGACCTATTTTCTGACTGGTTAACATCTGATCCTTTTAAAAAGCTGAAATCATTCTAGAAGGAATAATGCGCTAGCAGATCTGGGTCTGTGGCTCTGTGCAGTTTATTAAGAGTAATCAGAAAAACAAATAACACAGACCATGATCTGCAGGCACATTATGCTAAAACAGATCAGGATCTTTGAAGTACGCAGTTTGACTCAACATATAAGTGAGTATCTACAGTAAATAGACAAACAGATGATTATTTTAGGCAACCAGATTTGGCAGCCTGATTGTCAAGTGTGTAACCAAGCTTTCTGAAATGTTTTCCACCACTGAATACAGTGGTTCAGACAAATACTGACCTTCTCCCAACTTTCTATTCCTGTTCAGATCTACAAAGCGCCTGGAACCTCTTGCACGACCCCTTTTTTTCCCTACATTACTTACACCTATCACTGACTTCCATATATTACCACTTGTTTCTGAAAAGAACACACAATGCATTAAATAAAACCTCTGAATTCATCATTTTATTTTTCTGTAAGGATACTAATGAAAATAAAATTCAGAAAGGTGGATCCCTGCAAATCTGAATCTTCAAAATATACATCCAAAAAACAGTTTCTAGACACCAATGAGATGCAAGTTCCCTCTGATCACAGAAAGACAACATCCTTTAATAATCTGACACTATGTATACAAATATTTACTTCAATCTTAACTTATTGTAATATTAACTATAATTTGTTATCTCCCTTTTTATAGCACTTATAGTCCGTAGTGAATGATTTCCAGATCTTGCTTTACTTCTATACCTCCAAAATGTGTGTGGTTATATTAAACTAAGAACCACTTGTAAAGATCATTTCTTTCTTTGGCAATCACCACATGCACAGAAACGTGACATTCTCTTATAGCAGACACATCATTTCTTCACAAGCATCTTCTATAAAACTGCAAATGATTTTCAAAGATTAAAATATGCAAAGGGTAACACCAAGAGAACTAGCTTTTGACATGACACCTCGACATATTTCCAGTTTAAGTACTTATCAGGTATATGCAGATGATTTCCATGTCTGGCAATAATTCAGATACTTCTTAAATTTTCCCTTTTAATACCTGACCAATCTTAAATAATTTTGTTAACAGGCATTCCAGGCAGGACATCCAATACCCTTGGAATATGCAGTGTTTTTCCTTAGCTGACAAAGAAACTGATGAAAATAGCTACTTTGTTTATATATCAATACATGTACTTGGCAAAGTTTTCCACATGAAACATCTACACTGAGCTTTTCCATCAATAATGACTCTGCAAACGAGATATTAAAATCACAGGGACTGAAATGTTATTACTTATATTGACTGCTCCTTTATGTACAACTGTTACTCAACACATATAATACTTCCGTACTTTGATTTTAAATTAACACACAAATTTCATAATCAGCAAAGCTAGAAATTAATCTACTTACGTGTATTGATGAAAGTGACATGGCGAACAGATTGGAGGAAACACTTATTGTTGATGCCCTGACAACTCCTCAAAATATCAGTTTTATTCAAGATAAAATCTGAAGAAAAAAAAATTAAACATATTTCTTAGATGTGTAACAAAATAGAAATTCTCTAAAAACTTTTAAATTAATGAATGATGAACTTGTTGTTATTAAAATATGAGCCATTAAAGAATAATGATATAGGCATACCTTACTGAAATTTTGTTGCAACTAAAATTGTGTACAATATGAATATATGGCAAATGGTTCGGCAAATTTCAATTGAAAACCAACTACTCCTACACCAATATTAGTTATATAACATCCAAAGGAACTAACAAGTACCATAGTTTCCAAATAAAATAAACATTGGAACCTGTTATGTGACTGACAGTTCTCATAAGATTTTAGTCCATTTATAAGCACATAAGTGCATTAATAAAACCCTAAAATTCAGTGAAGACAAGATGTTCCCTGAAACAATTTCCAAACATGGATTTATAGAGAATGTGCTGATGTATTCCATCTGCCCACATACTAAGCAAAGTATAACATAAATATGCAGTTATATGTGAATTACAGCAACCATCCAATGTTCACAATTAGGCTGTGTAGTATTAGAACACAGAAAACCCTCCCTTCACCAATTCCCCTCCACCAGACAGTCACTCAGAACTCACAACCTGAAATATGTTACATGTATTATGTCTTCCTGCTAATATACCAGAAGTTCAGAAGAAAGAAATATTTGTAATTGAAATTGTTTTACATCTGACTTATGACAGCCAATTCGAAGCACCCCACTGAAGAAAGCCCTAAACAATATGCTTCTAACACGATTATTACAGACAAGTAAAATACCATGTATAGATAAATTCCACCCAGCAATTTTTGGGGAGATAGGCAAGTCTATTCACTATTCAGTAGCTTGTCCTATTCACTATTCAGCAGCTTGTCCTATACTTTGCAGCTTGTCCTATGTGGCTTATCCTATTCACCATTCAGTAGCTTGTCATATTCACTATTCAGTAGCTTGTCCTATACTTTGCAGCTTGTCCTATTCACTATTCAGTAGCTTGTCCTATTCACTATTCAGTAGCTTGTCCTATTCACTATTCAGTAGCTTGTCCTATTCACTATTCAGTAACTTGTCCTATTCACTATTCAGTAGCTTGTCCTATTCACTATTCAGTAGCTTGTCCTATTCACTACTTAGCAGCTTGTCCTATTCACTATTCAGCAGCTTGTCCTATGTGGCTTATCCTATTCACCATTCAGTAGCTTGTCATATTCACTAATGAGTAGCAAGACTATTTATATAATGAACTTATTCCTATTCCACCTGTATCATTTTTCATCACTTTTTTAATGTTTGAAAATTTTGTTTGGCAAAATGAAAATAAAACCTTTCCAAATTGTTGTATTGTGATACAGAATACTAAAAATAAGTATAATATATATATATATATATATATATATATATATATATATATATATCATAAGTGCATAGAACCTTGAGTTCACACATTTATAAAACATGTATATACGGTGTACTTAAATTCTCCAGAATTTAAAGTACAGTAAAACCTGTTATGAATGACCGCCCCTTCTGCCAACAAAAAGCGGTCTCTTAAGACAGGTGGTCTCTCATAGCAGGCTTGTACAAAAAGACCAGTTTCCAAGGTACAGTTTCAGAATAATTTCAAGAAAAATAACCACAATCACTGTACATATATTCGATTCTTTATTAATATTTCTTGCTAAAATATTGTATGCATTCATCTAAAAACAAAATTATATAGCAATAAAGATATACTTCTGTCATTAAACATGAAATCACATTTATATTTGAAGATCACATATTTTAGCATTTGAAGTCGCTTCTGAATTACTCCTTCTCCTTTATAACAACCTAAATTTGTTTTACCAACATTTAAACCACTTTTTTTTGCGAGTGGTCTGCTCTTTTTCACTTCTTTCAGTTACAATAATTATTTTCTCTAGCCTTAAAATTTGTCTCTTTTTAGTTGGAGGTTCGTCCATTGCTGTTAAAGTTCTAGGTGTTAAAATTATTAGTGCTCAGTTGTAATATCGAACGTAAAGACAGTTTTGACTGGGCTGTGGGAAAATATGAAAAATCTATACATGTGCATTGTATATCTAAAAATTAATGAAATAAAAAGAAACAATTATCTCATCCAGAAACAGAACCATTTACTCAGAGACAAAAGTCAACGGCTTCGTTCAAAGATGACATACTAGGATTAACTCTATCAGCTAAGTGTATAACCCGGTCGCACCAACTTGAATAGATGACAGCTTTGTGATTGGGATGTAATCACTTAACATCAGGGGGAAAAACAACAAACATCACAAGTCTTGAACACTATCAATCGAATCCCACAAACGATTCTCTCTTGCTGGTTTATTAGACAATGACCTTATTCACCCCCGGCAATACGGACTAGCTCTAAAAGACAAACATTACACGCAACCACTACGTCAACTTTGGCTCCACAACGTCAATTCGTGACATGTACATTAGCCTGGTTTACGGACTGTAGCATCTATCACCGGTGGCAACAATCCTTTTTTTTTTAATATTCCTTTTATGCTTGCTTTTGATCAGAACAATCGTTACTAATCAAGCGGTCATTGTAACAATTGATTACATATAGGTCAGTGGTGTCCGTCTGTTCTCGCAATACGGTCGTTCACATGGATGTCGAGTCCTGCGTTTAAGGCCGGGAAGCAGGCTAAGTGTGGGAATAATTAGTCTGGTTCCCTGCTTTGTATGCTCCCTAAGTTGTTCACCCCTATATGAATAGCGGAGAACAATGCAGGGAGCATACTGTCACAGAATAAGGCAAGAAATAACTTGGTTTCGCCTTAGAATAATTTGATTATGTTCGTCATACATGCGTACAATGTTACCTAGGGTGGATAATTGGGTTTTTTTTAGTTAAGTGACTGAACTAACATGTATTCCATCGTAGTTCGCTTGCGGCGAGAGACACTAAAAGCACGGTATGCACGGGTATATTACCCTCACTAATGCTCATTCCCCTGAAGATTTAAGACTAGGTTTTTATCTAACTGACACACTGGTCTTTTGGATCTTGTCGAGGAGTGTACATTCTCCATTCGTTCTACAGCCATAGGGCTGTGCAGTTGGGTAGTTGTGTAGATGTGCAGCTGGGTAGCTGTGTAGATGTGCAGCTGTGTCTGTGTGTAGCTGTATGTAGCTGTGTAGCCGTGTAGCTGTGCATATGTGTGCGGGTGTACAACAGAAGTACAAGATTTGTAAACTTGTGCACATGGTGGATCCATGAAGGGGAGCGTGGGGTCAATACAAGTTTGGACCAACCCAAGGATCCAGGAGAAATGTGTGATTTGTCAATTGGACATGTAAACCAGGTCAAGATGTTTCATTAGCAAGTTTTACAAATATTTGAGTCACATGTGATTATGATTGTATCGGTTGAACAAATGACTGAGTTACGAGTCATGTGTGTTTCAATTGATTGTGGTTTCAATTGAGTACAATATTGTTGTTTGCATTACATGAGATTATGTGAATCTCACTTTCATCACTTTCATTGGTTACATTACATGAGATTATGTGAATCTCGCTTTCATCGCTTTCATTGTTTACATTACATGAGATTATGTGAATCTCGCTTTCATCTCGTGAGATTATATTAATCTTACCTTCATATGTGAATATATGAATCACATTTGTTTGTTTTTTCACTGGTGAATGTTTGTGTTGTGTAATCGAATGAGTCGTGTGTTTGGAGTGTGAAAGAATCACTATATATATATATATATATATATATATATATATATATATATATATTTTTTATCAATTCATTTCATAAACTCCATCGTCCATCACAATGTGTTGTGTTGTCATTTAGTCCTTGCATCCATTCAGGTTAAATCCTGTTACACATACGAACCAGGGAACTAGACTAGGAAATAATCTACATACACTTTGGTCTGGTGTATGACATAAGCTATAAAACACTAAAAGCACACCTAAAATAATTCAGACATTGGTAGCCAGCCTATTTTGTTTTTTAAAAATTAAAATTTAGAACGGTATGAGCGGTCATTCTTACAGGGATTAAATAAAGGTCGGTGGAGTTAGTCCTCGTTTTTGCGATGCGGTCATTCATAGCAGTGTCGAAATGCATATTTTGCCAAGAAATCGTGGTCGCTGGTCACGTTCAGCAGGTGGTTGCTCATAACAGAGTGTTTATATAATAAAATCGCTCCGTGCATTACGATTATGGTCAGAAATGACAGGTGGTTGCTCATAGCAGAGGTCGCTCATGACAGTTTTTACTGTATTCAGGTTGATTAGGCCATCAAAAAACCTACAATTATTTTGTTGGACAATTCATTAATAATAATAATAATAATAATAATAACTTTATTTAAAGAGGGTAACACAATTAGCTAAGAACTAATCTACCTTGAGGTCCTCATACATAGGAATTTATTTATTTTAGCTGCATCTCTGAAGCCACTGGATATATTGGGTTTGGAAGAAGGAAATAGAGTGGACATTTCTAATCTCAAATGGAATACTATTCCAGAGCAAAGTTCCAGAGTACTGGAAACTTTTTTAAAATAATTCCTTATTTGGTTTGGGAATTTTATGTTTGGTAGACATGGATCGCAGGTGGGGAGTATTACCAGGTAGCCTATACTAGAATAGTGATTGTAAATATTCAAGAGCACTATTATTGAATATCCTGTACATTAATTTGGCTTTTCTCAAATGGATTTGGTCTTTAATAGGTAATATTTTTAACTTACCAGCTAAATTTTCCTTGTTTCTTTCTAGACTGATATTAGCCCAAATGCTCTTTTTTGAAGATGTGCCATCTTTGCTGTTTTTATCATTTGAATTACCCCATGCTGTATTACAGTAGTCTAAATTGGGTTGCATGTAACTGTTATAAAATAGTTTTCTGTGCCTTTCTGGGAGAAAATGTCTTATCCTACTGAGAAGCCATAAACTTGAATTACTTTTTTACTGACTAGTTTTGATATGTTCAGTGTATGATAGGTTATTATCTACCAAAACACCAAGTAGTCTATCATGATAGACCAATTGCAAATTTTTATCCTTCCATGTCAGACATAGTTCATCACTATCAAGATTTGTCCTTTTCTGCTGTGTTGAGATAAGTAATATTTTAGTTTTACCAGTATTTACCACCATGCCATTGCATGTGCACCAGTTGTCCAGTTTGTTTAGGGCATTCTGTAAAGAAATTTTGAGTTCATGCTTTGTGTTTTGGATGTCTGACAATGTTGTGTCATCTGCATTGAGATCTGTAGATGATATTGAGTCCCTTAGGAAAAGTGGTAGGTCATTAATAAATAAAATAAATAGTAATGGACCTAGAATTGAGCCTTGTGGTACTCCATATCCAACTGTCCCAGGTTCAGACAAAAATTATATAAACATGTTGTGTTTTCTCACTTAAGTATGAAGTAAACCATCTAACTGCACTTTCACCACATTGGTAGATTTTCAGTTTCTTCAAAATGATATCATGATCCACCAAGTCAAAAGCTTTCCTGAAATCTACAAATACAGATCCTATTATTCTACCTGAAGCCATTTATCAGTTAGGGAGATCAAGGCAGTCTCACATGAATGTTTCCATCTAAAGCCTGACTGATTAGAGTGATTATGATTATTATTAGACTTGAATGGACCATGATCTCAGAACTTTTCAGCCAGAATCTATAGGTTTCCTTACCACTCTAAATGCAAGACATCAACAAAGTTTGATCAAGAAACTCATTTTAGAACAAATATTGTTCAGCAAAATCCATTTTCCCCACAATGGCCTTGACTTTTGATCCCCAAATCAACGGACCTCTTTAACACCTTAAGTGCTAGCCCTCCGCAAACTCTGGTCAATGTACATGGTGTAGAACAAGTTACCATGCAAGATACATATTTTTCTTTTTAAGTATATGGTGATATTGACCCCACACCTGTCAACCCCAAAATACATAGGCTTAACTCCAAATGCAAACCTCCTTAAAACTTGCTCCAGGACTGGGTGCAAAAACCACTTTTCTTCTTTCTTTCAGTCATTGCTTTGACCCCAAGAGCAACAGAACTCTTCCTTACTAAAAGTGCAAAGTATCCACAATGTTTGTTAACAGAAGATGATTAAGCTCAGGTTATTTTGCAGAATTTTTTTTTCCTTTTTTAGCCAGTGTCCATGAATTTGACATTTGAATGCCAAAATGGGTAGAGTTCCTCCTTACCTCATGTTCAAGCCAAATGCAAAGTTTGGTACATGAACATAATGTAGAACTAATTTTATAGTGCTGAAACCATTTTTCATCTTTTACTCATGGCAACCTTGACCTTTGCCATTTGACCCCAAATCAAAAGAGTTTCTTCCTTACCCTACATGCAAACTATCAACAAAGTGGGATAACTTTAGATGATGGATAACTAAAGTCACATACTATGCAGAAACCATTATCCTCCTTTCAGTCGGTTACCTTGACCAGACGTCTTGGAAAAGCTTAATCATGTATTTGGACATAAATCTTTCATCTGGTATGCAGAAAATCACTTATGCAGGAGTCCTCCATATGCAAGCAATAGATGGGTGACAAATTCAAAGATCTGCCACTCTTCTTCAGCCACCTGCTCAGTGAGAAACATGTTGATCAACTAATCATTTTAGCTGTGCTGATATTTACAATGACAGAATTCAGTGGCTTAAAGACACCCAGATGTGCATGTTGTCATTATAAGAGTACATCAAAAGAACATGACACAATAGCTTGGAGGCAAGTTCAAAGACTTTGACTAGCTGCAGAGTGGTGGGAAAATGTGCTGATATTTACAATGACTGATTTCAGAGTCAGAAAGACCAAGAGATCATTATAAGAGTACATCAGATGAACCACTTTAGTTTTCATTGTTGTGTTCATTTCCGAGTGTAGCCGAATAAGTAGTGCATGATCTCAAAATCAAGACATGTTGTGACTTTGACAAAATGCCTGTTGCAAATTTGGATAAGATTTTGTGGTCAAATGGCAAACTGGCAAGATTTTAATGAGATTAAGAAGAGTGCTACAATCACTAGAACTGATAGTTTGGATGGAACAGTAGCAAGTGTAAGAAAGTGCGTGATTCCTGGCGTAGTGTTTGGAATAAGACCTTTCCTGATATTCACAAAATTCAGTATCACTCATACGGATATACAAGCACTATACGACAGTGGTGTAAATAATGCTCCGGTGGCCTAGTGGTTAGAGTGTCCACCTCGGATGCAGGTTTGAACCCCGGCCAGGTCATACCAAAGACTTTAAAAAATGGTACTAACAGCTGCCTCGCTTGGTGCTCAGCATTAAGAGGTTAGTGTTAGGACTGGTCGGCCTTGTGTCAGGATAATGTGACTGGGTGGGACATCATGCCACACGTCTGCGGCATGATGCCCCAGAGCTAGACATCACTATAAACTGTCACACTGCAGACATCGTAGCGATATGACTGAAAAATTGTTAAAGCTACATTATAAATCTAAATCACACACACACACACACACAGTGGTGTAAAGAATTTGGAAAATTAAACTCCATGTCAACCACGGGTCCTTTCATCTGGAAATTTAACCACTACACATATACCCAATATGCTTCTGGGTGGGGAGTACAACGTTTGCTGGTGGGACTCCTATTTTTTACCTAAATAGGAGTCCTGGACTCCTAGTTTTAAAATCCTTGGGAGATCTCTGTACACTTGTGACCTATAGACCGCAAAACTGACATGGTTCTTCCTTACCCCTTGTAAAGCCTACTAGAGAATTTTGAAACTGGATTGTGAAAACTAGAACTATTATGAGGAAAACTTGTAGTCTTAGTCACTGTGACGTTGACCTTTGACCTTTCAAGCTAAAATTGAGAGCGTTCTTCACCTGATGTGCAAGACATCCACAAAGTTTGGTAACTGTCATGGAAGACAACTTTAGTTCTTGTGTGCAAACAAAATTAGTAACATACATGGATGGATGGTTGGGCACAATTCATAACATAATATACTCAACCTTACAGCATGTACATAAAATAAATACTTTAAATTGTCCCAGTTTCTGGTTTTATTTGCCTCTCAAAATAGTGTACTTCTGAAAAAAATGCGTTGCCTTGCCTACTAAAATTTTTATTTGATTTTGCTTCATTACAATCAATACATTTTTAGATGTCCTGTATTCACTGCCTAGAAATTTATGTTTACTGTCTTTTATATATGCATTTGTTCACTCAAATTTTGACTCCAATAAACTTAAATTTTCCCTTCAACCAGTGCTCAGTTGCTCAAATTGCTGAATCAGAAATTTTTTATCAAAGCTGAAAACAGAAATGAAGATGGAGAGCCATAATTTTGTTTCAATTGCAAGCAGCAAAGTGGTTTTGTTATTAGTCTGTGTTACTGACCTTTCAAAAAACAACAAATGAAGCATCACACAAGACTATTAAAAACGTGTGTAATACAGCCACAACTTTGCTTGTACTTTTTAGCCTAGCAAAATAGATGTGTTTGTATTAAATCTCTGTACAATTTTCCACCCAGGTTATCAATGATTTTCAAAAAAAGAAGTCAACATGGGCAGATCTTTAAAAATAAGTTCATGTAGTCTCTATTTTACATCGATCTCCCTGTTGCATATGGTTGCATGCTGACTTTTATTATTATTTTTATTATTCCAATTATTTGTAGTTATAGTAGTAGTAGTAGTAGTATTCTACTGGTCAAATTAGATGGCTGAGCAAAATATTGACTGGCCTACCTGATAGATGACTAATATGGGTGATATCTGGCCAATAACAACACCAACCTTATATTATTAGTGTTTCTTTATCATCAGTAATTATTACTGTTGTTGTTGTGCTTTTATCTGTTTTGTTTGTTGTGGTTTTCTGTTTTGTTTGTGTTTATTGCTATTGTTGTTTGTGTTTTTTTCTTAAAACATGTTCCTCCTGTTTAAAGTATGTCAATTCCACTAAATCATACCAAACATTTTCCTACTATTGTAATAATATTTATTAACAAACACTTCCAGAAGTCATTATGTCTTATTGCTTCCTTCCCATCAGGCACAAAAAAATTATTTCCTGTTGGCCAACTGTCCGTGTCTTTTTGTTGTTGCCGACCCTACCTCAGTTCCCCTCCCCACCATTAAAAGAAAATTTCTTTAAATTTCCCAAGTGTTACGTGTCTAGGCTCATACAAAGTAACAAAGAAAAGAGTGAAGCCAACAAGCTTTGTAAAATTTAACAAAATAATTTATTTCCCTAGAAAACAAGGTAAAAATGTGAAAAAGGACTTATGGTTTGTGAATCTAATCCAAAAATTAATCCTAGAATTTAAAAATATAAGTCCTATCACTAAAAAAGTTCTAAATGAATCAAAGTTCGAATCTTGATTAAGTTCCAGCATGGAAGGAGATGACGTCTTCTATATCCGGTTTAGTGTTGTCATGTCAACAGTTCCGTGTTGAATCATGAAGAAAATATTCTGGCTTTAGAATTCCAAATAATTTCCAATGTCTTTGTTCAAGAATTTTATGAAGAAGAATATTTTCCAGGGTGAATAAATTATTTTAAATAATTAACTCGAACTGGTCACAACATAAAATACCTGTGAACTCCGAAGGTATTAATTTACGAATGACTAAATCTACTACAAAATATCTGTTTTATCCCTTAACTGAAATGCAGTTTAGACCCCGTGATGGGTCACGTGATCACTTAGTTCAAACAGTGCAGTAAAAGATATGCCAATTACGGGTTCGATTGTACTGAACTAATCTTACTATAAAATTCAATAATAATAAAGTTGTTTACAAAATAGAGTTGACACACAAGCCAAGTATGACCTTGATTATGACCAATGGATTTCACTCTGTGTTTACCAAGTTTGAATCAAGGTCAGGAACTAGGTCAACCAAAAATATAATGCAGCAACACTACTGCATTTTAATTAGGTCAAAACAGAAAACTGAATTTTCCGAAAAAAAAAGGTAAAATTGAGTGAATAAAGTTATCATTACAATAACATGTAATGAAATAAAAATAAAATAAAAGAGAATTTAAAACTAACACACAAGCAATTAAATTACATATACATAACACAAGATTTATTTGTGTATCTAACTGAGTTGGTTCAGACCAATACTTGAAAAGCTTAGTATATTATATATACTAATAATTATTAGTATAGATAATGTTTCTAAAAAATGAAAGAAATGAAAACAAAAATTCATGAAATTTACATGTGTATCAAGTTGAGCTGGTTTAGGACAGTACTTGAAGTGATTATATACTAATCATTATAATATATAATGCTAAAAAATGACCTACTTATGAACCTTAATTTTAAAATGCAGTGCAAAAGGAAATGCACATATTTCTTTTTTGTTTGCCGTCATCCTGTTCAGTCATCAACACAAGGTAATGGCAGACATTATAATGCATATTCTACAACCAAAGTAATAATTCATTCCGGTTTTTTAATTCTCATTTACCAGTAGTTATAGTTTTTTCTTATTTTCTTTATTGCAACTAATGAGGTAAAGAAAAGAGAAATTGCTTTTTTTTTACCATACAAGTTTGACATCATCAACAGCCATAAGCTAATTGCAGTGCTTCAGACATTTTTTCTTTACTGCATTTTGGGAAGTCAGATCAGTAATTTAGGGAAAATAGTGGATGCATCATATGATCTATTCCGTATACCAATAGAATTAGTGGCTACCTACTCTTTGAAGTAAATGGAGTAACAATATAATGTAATTATCTCTGTTCCTTCTAGGTGAAAAATATTGTGTTGGATGCTTTCAGAAATTGCAAATCACCTTATCTGCTAGAAAGTCTATAATCACATACTGTAGGTACTGCTCAATATATTTAACTAGTGATGCACTACCCCATAAGACATGAATGAGAGAGAGAGAGCATTATTATTCATGAAGGACATGTGAGTGCTACTTGCAGGTAACCAGTGAAGTCTGCACTATGAAGGAATATTTTAAAATTGGTTTATATTACCATGGGCTGTAATTATGCATTGTTTTGTATGTTTTAAAGCAACTAATTTCCTCAGGGCTTTCATTATCAGCTGGAAGCCTCGTGATTTACCTGGCTACTTTCACTTTACACCTGGCTACTTTAAAAAAAATTCTGTATCCCCAATCAGAGTGGTCCCCCAAACCTGCTACCTACTTTGGCAATTGAGCCAACTTACCCTCCAACTTTGTTGCTGTTGTTGTTATAGGGTTTAACGCCATTTTTCAGCACAAGATAGGCTATACATGGCGGCCAGTATAAACGGCAGAGGAAGAACCCAGGAAAACCCCAGAAAGAACCACCAACCCATGAGAAGCTACTGGCAAGCTTTCTCACATACCCACATTGGCCCAGCCCGAAACTCGAACCCACGCAAACAGAGGTGAGCTTGCAGTGATCCATAACAGTGAGGGCTTTAGACCACTTGGGGTCCCCACTCCAACTTTAAATGTAATGGAAGTCATTGTTCCTTCATTATTATGATCAGTCAATGCTTTTTCTTGATGTCTATCCATTGATCAACAAACAATATAGTTTTCTCCAGCTTTCAAAGATAAGCCTGGTTGAATTCATCTGGGTCTTCCCACATTCAACAGGTCCAACCTATTATTTCATTATTTACTTGAACACTGACAATAAGTTTCTTTAAATTACCTACTGCAGTAAAAGTAAATTCATGGTATTATTTCTAAGTGGAAAAAAGCAGAAACTATTTCTTAATTATTATCACATACAGTATTCTTATTTAATAGAAGAATTTCTACAACAACTGTGCACTGACATAACTCCAGAGATGCTCCCAGGATTTTATCATAAGGAGGGATTTCCCCCCTTGTCACAAAAATAAGGGGGGGTTTCGTACAAAAATGGGGAGAAGGAAACAGCTATAGTTCAATATTTACATAACACTTTAATATCCATCTCTTTCTTCATGCTTCATTATATACTAACCCTATTCAAATCAAAATCTTTAAGTTCTATAAGCATTAATCTGCTGATTGTTTCTGAACTTAATCTGTTTCTTACTGGTGCATGAATACTGTTCTGTACCTAGAACTCTCTTTCACAATCTGCTTCAATAAGTTTTAAAACTTCTCTTTATGGCTGATGTGTACAATTTTACACAGCTCAAAGGTACTGTCTTTTGGATACTTCTGGTCCAAATAAGATTCTGCACTAACATAAAGCTTTGCCAAAGTTTAACTTTCTTAATTTAGCACTTTACTGATTACTATGAGAGATTTATGTCTCCATAATGCAGTATTAGGATTTCAAGTCCATTAATACCATAGTCTACTTGCTGAAACTGAGTTATTTTGAGAAGAAAAAAAATAGTTTTACTTTTCAATTTCATTTTTGATTCAAGTTATTTGTTAGTTTTATTCTAACCTTTCTGCTAGGGCTATATGGTTTTGTAGCATATGATCCCAAAGGGCTAAACTGTAATGAGAAAAGAAACGAAAGTGCAATCTACATTAAATTATCTGTATTTTAATTTGGCTTGTTTGTCTGCTTTTTCTACATATAATTTTGAAATATGTCTGAAATGAGGGGTTTACTATCATGCTGTTTTTGTCTATCTAGCATGTATATCGGACTTATATTCATGCCATTTTTGGGTTCAAAATCACTCATTAGCATCTCCATTAGCATTTTCCCAGCCCCAATAATATGATATTCAGCCTAATTTTAAAAATAAACCGCTTTCTTCACTATGATCAGCCAGTATTTAATGAATGATATCATCCAAAGATGAACCAAACTGGGATTCAGCTCTTTTGGGTCTTCTAGACAGTGTGTGTGTGTGTGTGTGTGTGTGTGTGTGTGTGTGTGTGTGATTGGATTTTTAAAGTCGCTTTAAAAATTGTTCAGTCATATCACTATGATGTCTGCAGTGTGGCAGTTTATAGTGATGTCTAGCACTGGGACATCATGCCACAGACATGTAGCATCATGTCCCACCCAGGCCGACCAGTCATAACACTAACCTCTTAAATCTGAGTGCCTAGCAAGGCAGCTGTTAGTACCATTTTTATAAATCATTGGTATGAATTGGCCAGGGTTTGAATCCGTGACCTCCTGCATCCGGGGTGGACACTCTAACCACTAGGCCACCAGAGCGGTCTTCTTCTAGACAGCCCATATTATAAATGCATATGTGTAAAGCTTCCTTGATGCAAGTTTCAAACTATCATAGAACGCTTGTTACAAGGCCAATGTACTAATCAAATTTAGTTTAACAACCATTCCTGTCAAGCTGAAGAAATCAGTTGTGAAAAGAGTTATGAAAAAATATACAAGCACTACAATATTTATACCGACTTTACGTTTGTTGTGACAAGTACTTTAATGGTGAATGGCTGAATAAAACTGTATATTGCACTGGGTACATTTTCACATACCTGACTTGAAACTATTTTGCAGGAATTCTTGCATATAACAACATTCCAAGTACATGAATTCATACAAAGTTTGCGCGAATCAAGTGATCGCATGCACTGGGAGCATCTCCGTTAACTCCATCATGAGTGTCTTCTTTTTAATTGCTATAAAGGTGTACAT
Source organism: Megalonaias nervosa (assembly GCA_016617855.1). Taxonomy (NCBI): domain Eukaryota; kingdom Metazoa; phylum Mollusca; class Bivalvia; order Unionida; family Unionidae; genus Megalonaias; species Megalonaias nervosa. The sequence goes on along the minus strand of JAECUM010004379.1, from coordinate 29,651 downwards.
AATTAAACCCTGCTTTTCATTTGGTCGTTTTGAAGCCAACATTTGCAACTGGCATTCTTTACACCTAATAATGTGCTGAATGGAATATTGCCTTCTCATTGGCCACCTGAAAATACGTTATAAATAAATGCTAGATGTCAGTTTCTCATAACCAATGAGAGGACAGTATTCCATTCAGCAGGGTTTCACTTGCATATTAAGCAATATTAAGCAGATGCGATCATGGCCATGTCAAGCAGCAGCGTGCGAAAATGGTCTGGCATTCCTTAAAGATATGATAGTAAGCCAAACTTTGATTAGGCATACAAGGTCGAATGCCCGAGCTAAACTTCGATACCAAATTTATCACGCTATTCAAAATGTAGCCTTTAATATCAGCGTTGATTCTTAAATAGGTCGCGCGAGATTTGAAAGAAGAGTCCTCCCTTATATTATTTTATGCTATATATGTGACAATTTTTGTTCTGGAAATTTTGTTATGACAATTATTGTGTAAATCACCCAAAAATCACGATTGAATAAACTTCGTTAGCACTATATTAGGATTAGATTTTAAACCTAAAATGAATTTTTAAATTTATATCAGTAAACACGCTTACATGTGACTTCTACCATAGAATAATTCATAAATTCTAACCTTGCTATAAAAAATGCAAAGAACTGGCAAACAAAACAAGTTAATTTACCATTAGCACTGTTTCAGTATATTTTTATAATCAATAAGTATATCATCTATCACCTTTTGAAGCCACTCTGCTCAGAATACTGAACTGCTGCACAGCCATCCGGCTTAAGTTCAAGAATCTTGCTGCCATATTGGAGCACAATCCGACAGATAGATCTTAACAAAGTCTCTATTGGTTAATATTCTCGAATATACCCAATCATGCACGGTGTTACATGAGATATGGTTTTGGACAATTTCCAACTGTGCACCAGCATAAGCACCGGAAAACTCTGGCTAACTCCCTGCAAACTGATCAACACTTTCTCGAGGGTCCTCCTATATTAGATTATAAATTAGAAAAACTTAATTTTAATTCTATTTTAACTCGATAATATTTTATCTCAAAATACATAGTGACCTCGCGAGTAGCTGCCAATGAGGGGCAAGCGAGAGGTGGAGGTGGGGGTGGGAGATCACATGGATAAAGTTTAATATGCTTTGATATATCCTAGAACGATTCCTCGTGACCATTTAGGTGAATGATCATGGCATTAGCTGTTCTTAAATTTACGTTTGTGTTAAGGTTTTAGTTCCATACAATTCCTTTTCATAAATGTAGTCTCAACGAACAATTTTACCCAGTAAACATGTTTTCTTTTAACCTTCATCTGCCAAGTTAGGAAATACCTAAATGCCTTCGGGAAAGTATAACCTGCCTGGTTGATACAGGACAGTGTGAAACAATTAGCTCATTTCATTATTCTGAATCTAAATACTGATCCAACATGTAAAAGATTCAAAACAATTTCCTTAACCGGATCAAAACTTTTTACTTCAATGTTGTACTTAAATTCAAGTAAATATTATGACAAAAATCAGGTAGACAATAAAATTTCCACGAGAAAAACCAAGGTCCTAAACTCAAATCCAAGTAAACATATTTTTACAAAATAATATTAGTTAGGTAGTCCCAAGCCCCTAATTTTAATCACGGGCAAAAATGAAACACACAATACAAAGTAAATACACATAACATAATTTTACAGAATTATAGTATCTGTATTATCGTTCCGAACAGACGTAAGTTTACATAGTGACCTTTCTAAACAGTCCTTATGCCTGTCTTTTTTTTTTGTTTTTTTTTGGGGGGGGGGGGGGTTTGCTCAATGCCATAATAGTCTTATGATGATCAGATGACAAATAGCAAGGTAAGCAGTTGTTTTAGGCGATGGAAATAAGGATTCCTCCAAATTGGTTTTATAATCAAATTATTCCCGGAATAACACTAAGAAATTAAACGTGCAGGAATTTCATTGATTGCTGAAACATCATGAAATGTTGGTTTCAAAGTCTTCTTTCATTATTTCGTGTTCGTCCGTGTTGGGCTGCTAAAATGGCAAGCCAGTGTCATAGGCCGGTAACTAGTAATATCACTGTCTCCCGACTGATTAATCAGTGAATTCATTCGAACAAGACTGACATCATTGCAATAACCGCAAGTTTGGAAACTAAACCCTCAACCTGAGGTGGATCGAAGTGTTGGTAGATTAACATCATATCACATCGGGGTGTAATGGGCAAGAAGTTTCCATACTTTCTTCAGAGACGGACATCAAAGGTTCCCTGCAGTCTGACGAGAACCGGAAGAATGGCGCAGTTGTCAGTGAATTGGGCGATTGGAACATCGCTAAGCTATATCCATCAAGTCGAGAAATATCCTCTGATGTATTTGTACAAATACATATTAATTTGATGGGTTTGGTGATTTTTGTCTGGCGAGTTGCATGCGGATGGTGACAAACAATTGGAATTGGCCGGTCTGTTCTGTCGCAACATAAGAATAAAGTAAGTCCATATAAAGTTAAGTGCATTTACAAAACTACGTCAGAGGTTATTTCTCGACCTGAATGTTATCTTTCGATCAGTTTGGCAAGTATCTCTGTAATTACTCGAGCCTTTTTATAAATGAATTATCACTCAACCATTGCCGTTAAGTGGTAACCTTTGTGTACTTGTAGGAGTATATATCAATTGTATGAGTTTGGTGAATCGACTCCAACGGAGTGCACCACATTTGTTGATATAGAAGAGGACAACAGTGATCAAATTGTTACTTTGTCTCCTTCCGCCGTCATACGTTGCCATCAATAGGAACATTTTGGTTAATTCAAGTTTAGAAAAAACATCGGATGTATTTGTAGAAATTCATATAAATCTGGCGGCGTTTGGTAATTAGCCTCCGGTGTAACGCACAACATATTATGCGACAATTGGAACATCATCGGTCTTTTCCGTTTAGTCGAGAAAGAAATCGCGGATGTAATTTCCCGCCAATTAAAAACTATATTCAGAACTACTTTTGTTCGCTTGACTTAATATGGCAGCGGAAGGAGACAAAGTCAAAATTAGAACATTGTTGTTCTGTTCTGTCGCGACATACGTGGTGCACTCTGCAAGAGAGTTATACCAAACCCATAAATGTAAATGTATTCTTACATCTGCATCTGAAGTTATTTCTCAACTTGACGAAAATGGCCCAGTGATGTTTGGATTGACGTTGCGACAGAAAAGACCGACAATTTTTTGACGTTACTTTGTCTTCTTCTGCCGTTTATGTAACAAAATAGATCCAAATATAATGTTCACATGTAGTGAATTACATCCAGGTTTCGCTCGGAACGTCGCTCGGGCATTTCAATCAGATGATTGTAATATGTGAAAGAAAGTAATTCAGAATAATAGTTCTCAATGGCGACGATTATATCAAAGGTTTCTTTCTTGACTTGACGGAGAAGGCCGAGAATGTTCTGATTGCCGAGTTTGTTCTCTCTCTCTCTCTCTCTGCACGAAAGACCGAATATATTTCAACAAGTTTTTTTGTGTCAGCTCGCATCTGGAAGAGACTGTGATCCGAATGTTGCTTGCTGCAGTATCCATTCCTAGCAAATATTCGCTCGTATCATGCACTTCCAAGCACGGTAAAGTAAGGAAAAATCGGGAAATATGGTAACAAAGAACATAATTTATGCAGGTTGCATACAAAAGAGGAGTTGATCGGATGTGAAAATGCAACGAGTTTTTAGATAGTAAGATCTGAGACTTAATTTTTATGGATTTTGCAACATGGATTTAAATATAGCACGTGTTCTCAGTTTCGGATGATTGGCAATATATGGACACATCCTGGTTCAAATATGAATCAAGTAAATAACTACTAAGAGTACACAGATGCGACGTAACTGAATGCCAACATATTTTTTTTAAAGAAAAGAAACCTCTGGAAAAATCGTAGATGAGATTAACTGAATGTTGACTGATAGTTTCTCTTTGATATTGTTATTTCGAGCGATTTGTTCTACAAGTAAATTTATATTAGCTTTCTTAATGTATTTCATGTTCTACGATCACCGTAACACAAAAAAAGGTGTAGAAGGCCGCCCATCTAACGGTAGGGAATTCTTTTAAATCTTCTGAAATATGAGTCAAAATGAATGTTTTTCGTAATTATATTGTTGTTTGTTTTTTTTAATCTGACTGAAATATGTCATAATTCATGCGTCTTAATTAGGAGCTTGCCTTTGTCATCAACACCTCTGCAGTCCAGGACTTTGATCCTCTAAGTTAACGTTTCGGCAAACATCATAGTTCCGTGGATTCTTTCGGGTTCTCCCCTTTCTTCCACCTAGTGGCAGCCTAATGTTTATCATTCTGCCTTGTGATGGTGTATTCCATAACTTTTTACAACATACACAACATGAAGATCATTGAAAATAATCCATCCAAATCAAGGTTACTTATGGATCGGTCTGGTCGACAGAAACGCGTATGTCCTTCAGATATGTTATGAAAGATTGTTTTCTTTTTGCTTTCTTCTAACTATTGACTTTGCTTTTATCCGACTTAAACGCTGTGCGTCATAGCTTTATGGACAGGTATGAAGCTACAGTATCGATGCGTTTTCTTTATGATCTTTACACATTTTTCCTTGTTTAAAAAAACAAAAACAAAAAAAAAAAAAACGGACGATTTTTGAGAATCTGATTTCATGATAAAGTAGAAACCAAGATGTTTTTCTTGGACACGATTATTTTCCTCTTTAATTCTGGTTTTTGAAATGTGTTTGGGGAGGGTTTGCTTATCCCATACAGGTGGCATGTTTATTTTTTATTCAAGCCGTTTGAGTCGTGAATATTTTGCTCCTTATGAACAACTGAAAATGATACTGTGTAGGAGTGTTCAAAACTGTAACTTTAGGCCAACGTTTGCCTTTTCCTCGAATTTCAGTTGAAGTTGGTCTGATTATTAGAGTAAGAATCACACCATAGGGAAAGCTAATGTAAATCTCTCTCTCTCTCTCTCTCTCTCTCTCTCTCTCTCTCTCTCTCTCTCTCTCTCTCATATTCATATAGAATCACAGCGACAAACTTTGAAAGAAAGTAATCCTCCACTGAAACACATAAACATCACCAATGCGTCAATACAATCTGATTTCTCGCGTTCAATGATTGTTAAGGTATGGACACTTTATCTATTGTCCTTATGCAATAACACTCGTCCCTCTTCTCGTTATAGACAAAGGCTGATTAACGTCTCGCATCTCTTTAGATCAGCAAAATACAATCTAGGAAAAATAAACTCTTATAGATTCTTTGCAATTGCCCCATTGTAGTGGCAAATACATGTATGTTTGGAGGGGAAAACTTATTTAACCAACAGTAATATATCGATATTAACATGAAATTCCACAGCATATAGTCAAAGAAAGTAAACTCCGATTGTATTTCGCAACCTAACTAGGATAAAAAAAAATCCACTAAGCTATTTTTTGCATAGTTCCGGGAAACTATTTTAAACATTTATTTCTGTCATGCATATGTAGTTTTTACGATATATATATATATATATATATATATATATATATATGCAAAAGGTTATATAATCTTTGCGATTATAGATTTAGATAGATTCTGTTTTTATCTGTTTTCAGGAAATATTCATTATGAGTGCTTATTTGTACATATCAAATAGTACACAGCTTGCTGTTGTTGATGTATTTTTAGTATAGAAAAAAATGAATAAGTTCTTAATATGAAACAGACTGATCAGTTTATTTATCTAACAGACTATAAATTAAGGCTGCATGATAGTAATAATTCGGTTTCTTACTTACAGGTACTATTGGAATAAAGTACCCTGTGATCATATGTCATCATTAGTTCCACATCAGACTAAAGTTCTGTGTTGTAAAGGATAGAAATATTTGCAACATATTTACCAAAAAGACACAGGTCAACAAATTATAATACTGAACACTTTTAGAAAGTAGATTCCAATTACACTTGACAAAAGCATGAAATTTCATACCATATAAAACATGATCTGGTTCATTATAAGTAAAGGAGTCAAAAAGTCATTTAGTGTTTCATGCTATACCAAGCACACCTTGGCTGGTGAATCTCAGGTCATGTGTTGATTATAAGCAAATTAAAACACAAAATGTTTGCATCAACCTGCCAACAATCCAAAACAGCTAGACAACAAAATTTATCCAACTGTGAATGAAATGCATATTCTTCATTATGAAAATAATGAGCGGTCGGCTCTCGTCATTTTTTGTTGTGGTTTGTTTGTTTGTTTGTTTTAAATGCACATATGTTGGAGAATCCCAGTAATTGCATGATCCTTGCTCAGGGGTATATAAGTCGAAATAGTCAAGAAAGAATCTGTCATTTCATCCAAACAGGCCCAAAAGGCAAAGTTTATTTTGCCTTGCATTGATTTCATGTCATTACCCCTACCCAATTTGATTCAGCACAAAGCTTTAATAATAAATGTAAAACATCGACTTTTATGTCAGTTCTCCCTTTAACAAGGTGGGCAGAAAGTTTTAAAAAGTTGTCGTTTGTTCTGTAGTCAATTTTGGTGCTAATTTTATGATCATGAATGTCATAAATAATATTGTTATCCACAGAATTCCTACTGAAATTTCACACATGCAACTTGAAAAACAGGTGAAACAGCTGCCCAGTCTGAAACACATTATGACTTAGTGGACGTATCTATGTCCATTACTAATAAATTTAATAATTTTATCCAATAACTCATAAAATGATGAAAAAGTGACTTCTGCTACGGAAGATGTTGCTAATTTTATACAATAACCTATTTTCGAGGTTACTGTTTTATACTATACAATTGTGGTGAAGCAAAGTTAATAACGTTTTAATATTTTTATGAACTTTTAGTAATATCTGTAATAGCCTGACATAATAGTATGCAAAATCATAGATTTAAATAGACTATCATGAACTTTCTATAATCGCTTCTCACTAATTTTAGTAAACTTTTCACCTATTCTGGCAGTTAATTTCGGTCCAGATATTATGATCAAGATTCCGTGATTTACTCCGACTAAATGCACTTAGCGAGCCTTTGTATGATTAAGATGACCTCTGTAAAGGAGAATGGTAAAATTACAGTTATGATCTAGATGGCAACATACGCAACAGATACGAAGGCAACAGTTCTGGAACGTAAGATTTACTAACTTCAGGTTGCGATATTTCAAAATAATAATTCTATGGCTGCCAACGAAATATATAGCCACCATGCAGACTTAAGTAATATAGCAACATCATACCTGGTGGACAAAATAAAAATCATGTGAGCTGTAATGTTCTTGGAGCACTGTTCACCGCCACTGCCAAATGAAAAGCCAAGGCACATGAGGTAACTTGTTCTGAAACCAAAGGTTATTTTCTATTTGCGCGTGCAACAAGATCATCATTGTATTCAGAGATGTCATAAAAACTGAAAACTTTCCTGCACCAGAAAAAGCTCATTATACGCAGACAATTTGACTAAAAACACAACAATTTTGTTTGTGATAAAAACAATTATGTAAAACAATTTAATTTAAGGCACATTTGGTCCAAAGCTGTTAGTGTGTTGGTCCTGCAATAAGCACTGTCTAAGCTTTATGATGATGCATTCGATCAATATATATTCTGCTATTTGAAGTTTAGCATGTTCCATGTACGTTGACATTAAAGTACTTGATCACCATCATAACACTCACTCAAACTCAGTCATATAAACAAACATACCCTCAAAGTTCTCCATACAATTTTTAAAGTTAGGGTCCAGGACTCTTTCCTTTTAAAATGTTTGATTCCAAGCCCTACATAATAATAATACATTTCTCTCCCGCAATAATTCAGAACATTATACATTGTTTGATTAGCAATATATGTCATCTGACTGCTAATGCTTATTCATTGTGAAATATTTAGTATTAGAGTAAACAAATAAAAAAAAATATGGCAATTGGAAACAGTGATAATTGTGATTGTTTATGATGTTACAACTATAATAGTTCTGAATAGCTTAATCTCGCCATAATTTAATTTTGTGTAGAGCAAAGGAATCAAGGAAGAGATTATAGCCTCTTTGTTGTTGTGTGTTCTTTGTCAAAACATGATGCATTAATTACTGTCTGTCTGCCAGTAATGCTGGAACCAGGCTGACCTGCATCCTCACACTTGGCGGCAAAAAATAAAAAAAATAAAAAATAAAAAATAAAAAATAAAATTTTTTTTTATAAATGTTGCCAGCAGAAATGTACACGTAATAATCACCGCAAAATGAAAGCATATTTGTACATGACACAGAAAAACAGCTGATAGTTTTAAACAATTGATGACAGTTAATATTGGAGCGCGTATTCTCCTAACAAAATAGGTCACAAAATCTTGGCACTAATTTGCTACATATTATATACAAAAAAAAAAAAAAAAAAAAAATACAAGTATTACAAACTTCGCAGAGAGATTTAAAATACAATGGATGAAACATGTGCTTGAGCGATTCTTATCAACGTGAAGTGTCATAGCACAAGCGTCTGTAGTTTTTGGAACAAACGATCATTAGGCACCAGAATTGACAGGTGCCCTAATCTTCTTGCCTGTTAAGATCTAACCTATTTGGCTTCACCTAAAGTTTAGGTCCTAAACCCTTTCCAATCACTCGATGTTTGTTTGATAGCCCACATAATACATGACTGATACTTACTTTGCATAAATGGATCAAACAGAAGAGAAGTTCACCAACAAAACATTGCATACTGAGGACTATGCTGTCTGAATTTTCATGTGCCCAAAACTAAAAGTATATATACTTGTATGTCGATTTTGGTTTTCCCGGAGAACTCTGGCCATGAATTGACTTTGGTCACCACGCATTTTAAAAACACATTAACAAAAATCTCGATTAACATATCAATGATTATGACTTTGTCCTGTATCACAGGTTTCTGATTTTGTGGTATTTGGAAGCTACCCTATCAAACTGAAACAAAATGCAACTTGTTTCAAATCAGAAAAAAGTACCTAATTTATTAATTTCTTATCTAGAGTTCGACTGATAGGTATGGTACCCTAGTCAATAATGGACCTTTCAGCACCCACAAATTCGCTTCGCACTTTTTCAGTTCTTTCAAATTTGGTCAATCAGTGTTGGTCAGAATGATATCACAGCATCAACTTGATGGATGGCAAAAGATATTAGTGATGTAATGAGAAGGGAGGAGTAAATAAAAAACATTAACAGTTGCATGAAGTTTCGTATATTTATTATCATATCGCCAAATTAGAAACTATAAACATCATTTACATCGATCAGAGAATACACGGACTAAACTTATTTCATCAAAAATAAACAAATAACTCCGTACAGTAAGGCTACGTTTTTCTGACATCCAGTTAATGGTCGAAATGACCAATGATGTGACCCTACATTATGTAGTGAGTGTAAGACCTAACTGTACATTCTACCTCCTCCTGGACTGGGCCGCTGATCCTGGCGCCAGATCCATTACAGCGGCTAGTGGTATCGGGGATTACGGCAATCATGATAAGAAACACTTCGTCCAACAGCAAACATTCTCAACTCCTGCCTCAATGAGTCAGCCCCTGAAGATCTACCTCGGTTACCCATATATATTCAATAATTGTAAAATGTAATGCTTTGCAATGAAACGTGTTGAATACGAACAGATTATCCTTTTATCACTATTCCATTTCCTTTTTTGAAGTCAGTTTAAACTTGTACACATCTCTGTAGGTCCCACTACCAACCTTCTGAACGAGTGTAATGGCAAGAAATGATTCTTTGAGAGAAAGAGCATGTTTATCATTGAGGAATACATTAACTACAAGCAGAGGAATACTGTCGACCATGTACTGTTATATGACAGGAATTGTTCTTTAAACGTAACAGGAATGGGGCTAATTATGTTCATGATTCATTCGGGAACTCACTGGATGTAAAGTGAGAGTAGTTGCATGAAAACAAAACGACAAATAACCGATGAATACGCCAAGTTAGCCAAGTTAGCATTCTTCGCACCTTATCACAAAAAAGTACATTACATATTTTTTTGCTTATTTTGTAATTATTTTATTTGTAAATATAATGTCATCAGAAACTATGGGTTAATTAGTTTATGTTACCGCATTATTATTCTAATGCTAAACGTTTAGTGCAAAATCCTGGTATTCTTGAAGCAGCATCGCTGATTGATTGTATAGCAACAAAGTCAGCCAGGCAAATAGGTCTGGTGCTAAGCTCAGCATGGCACAAAATCTCAAGGACGTTGAAAAACCCTTTGCTAAAATAATCTGAAAAGCATAATACGTTTGGTGCTATAATCGAGATGGTAAATACACCCGGTGCTTGGGAAGGTAGATAGGTGGCAAGATAATAGAATTAAACGAGTCCGTTGCTACGGTCAGAGAGGTAAACAGGCTCCCTTGTTAAGGGTCGTGTTGAGGGATGGGGTTGGTGGAGGAATATGTAAGGTTATTAACTTAGAAAGGTAAGGGGGGTGTGTTTGTGTGTGTGTGTGTGTGTTTGTGTATGACTTTGGATTTTTAACGTAGCTTTAACAATCTTTTAGTCATATCGCTATGATGTCTAGCTCTGAGGCATCATGCCGCAGACATGTAGCATGATTGTAACTTGTAAAAGCTGTTGTTTTTAACCATTGCATGACCAAAATAAATTATATATTTTGCAATCAATCAAAATGAAGGAAATAATTATATCACCAAACTTGGTGTATAATTCCTAACCAATGCAATACATGTGTGATTGGATTTTTAATATAGCTTTAACACTTTTTAAGTCATATCGCTACAATGTCTGCAGTGTAGCAGTTCATAGCGATGTCTAGCACTGGGGCATCATGCCACAGATATGCAGCATCATGTCCCACCCAGTCACATTATCCTGACACCAGGCCGACCAGTCCAAATACTAACCTCTTAATGCTGAGCGCCTAGCGAGGCAGCTCTTAATACCATTTTTATAAGTCTTTGGTATGACTCGGCCGGGGTTCGAACATGTGACCTCTCGCATCCAAGGCGGATGCTCTAACCAGGAGGCCACAAGAGCGGTCAGAAAGGTAAGGACTGGTGCTAAGGCTATGGTGGTTAAAAGGACAAGGTGTAGGGAAGGGAGATAGATAAGCTGGCTGCTGAGATCAAGAAGTTGAAAAGTTGAAAATGTCTGTGGCCTATTCTTCTAAGGAATTTCGAAAAATTAATTTCTCGTTTAAGCGACTCAAATATTCTTTACATTCGGGCAATGCTAGGGATCATACGGAAGATGAATATTTGGAATTGAGTCAAATAGTCGGTTTTCCCATTTGTCGACATTCAATCGTTTTGGCTCCCAATACAATATACTGGCAGTCTGCCGTTGCAGCTTTACCGCTTTGTTCCTTGGAAGTTAATGTTATGTAACTAGGCTCAAAATTTATAATCAGTTAACGTCAAGATAGTATACTTGTAACAAGGGATCTTGTGTGTTAATCAGCGGCTCCTTTTTGAGGCAATGGAGCATGTGTGATCCCAATTATCTCAATGTTGTCTGATCTAAATGAATGATTGTTATTATTAAATAATATTTATTCTTAAAATGAATGAATTAATTAAGATTATTACTCAAGGTAATTTTCCACAAATCGTCGGACAAGTATCAAACAACGCATGTCACTGAATTTTATATGAAACGTTTACGTAATATGTATCTTTCGGTTTCAAAACAGTATCTGGAGAGGATAGAACCAACTAAAACTGACTTTCACAACAATAATGAAGATGATCCTGGTCTGATTGTTGAACATATAACTTCAGAAGAAATTAGTTATCCACAAAACATGAATATCAGTCCAATGGCTAACGATTCACTTACGTATTTTAACTACAAAACGAAGTTCTAAATGTTGGTGTTTCATAGATCTACCGCATTTCCAAACCACTTCACTGAGTTTGTGACTGTGTGTGTAAGTGTGTGTGTTTCTTTTTTGTTTATTTTGTTTTATTTTTGTAAAGTTATTTTCCTGTAAAAGAAATCTTCAATATCTGCTTTTGTCATTGATAAAAATATAGCCTACGGAGTGCCATATGAAATATACGAATAAGAGAACTGGAAGATTACACAATTGCCGCCGCCACCACTACACACAGAAATAAAGCAGCTAAATACAATCAGTTTCTTGATATGTATTTACTAATCTTAACAAGATTAACGAAGAGGGTCATTACTCTACGCTCTCTTGCCCCCCAAGCCCCCCACTCCCCCGTAAAACGGATTCATTTATGACAATCACGTCATTAAATTGGACATTTTTACGAAAGTTTTCAATTTCTAGGCATACTTCGGTACCTTTTGCCAGTTTCATAATTGCAAAGAGCGAGCACGTGACTTGACACAATGCTAGCAGTTTTCGGACACAGAGAACTTATATTTAATGTTTCATGTCTGTCATTGTATTACAGCACATTGTAACGATTTTTTAAACACCAAATATCAACCGCATTCACATGACGTACTAACGTTGATTTAATGTTTATTTCACAGTCTGAGATGAAACAATCTCTCAAATGACTTGCAGTGTCTTGTTCTGCATGTAGGCTTAAGCTGATAGCATGTAAATTAAACGTATAACGGAGGTACTAGGATAAAACAAGTGTCATTCCAAGAATGAGGACCGGCATTTTACGCGCAACTCCAAACCACCAGATAGTCTCCAATCTTTATATTATAACGTTTTCAAGACTGCTATAAATAAAACAAACAAAAAAACCATAAAACCCCCTCACACCTATTATGAAAATAATTTAAATAGAATACTGAAATTCATATACTGTAGTTCTTGATTTGTTTTCGTTATTTTGATAGGTATAAATATTTTTGTCTTAAATATATTCCATTATTTTAAATTAACTACGATTAAGACAAGATGTGTAACAGAGAGATGGAAAGATGTATAAAAGAAGAAAGGACGGAACCAATTGAGAAAGATAAGGATTAAATCAGGGGGCTAAACGAGTGTTAACGCTCAGTGTTAACATCACCAAAATAAAATACCAAAAACCTATTTTTATTCTTATCAGCTACAACTCAAATCAGCTGAATATACAGTTGACCGAATCAGAGAGAGAGAGAGAGAGAGAGAGAGAGAGAGAGAGAGAGAGAGAGAGAGAGACGGGAGTTGGAGGAACAGCATACAGAACGGAAGACAGACGTTGTATTAAAGAAAATGTCAGGCTTTTGGTGCAGCGCCCCGTCCAAGGAATGAAGGCGATTTTTAACTTGCTTCAGGTCCCCCTACCGCTTTAAAAACCAGGTTTCATATAAGATGACTTCGTATGATTTACGTAACACCTAGAAAAAGAGGTATTAATACGCAGACTCTTTTGAAAGGATTTATTATTTTTGGTCAAAAATATACAGTACAAGTATAGATGATTGATTCTTTATTTGGCACCCAGCTATTACTTTTGTACCAAAGGTTTGCACGTCACATTTTGGGAAGAAAATGATTAAGAATGATATAAATACTGGGGGCGATTCTGGCAAGATTTTGATTTTGATGGAGAGGACAGTGCTAAACATATACATCAGAGACAACTTATTAATAAAATGAAGACAGCTGTCAAAAATATAGCAATGTTGCAGAAGAAAAAGCAAGTCATAATATCGTTGACTATTATTCATACTGTGCAGTTCCATACTGACGTCACAAGCTCGGGCGAGCATATAGGGCTGTTTATCCAAAAATTGCTCGACTGTTTCCTTGGAGGTCACATTTTTTGCAGGTAAACTTTCCGTGAAGTGGACAAGATGCCTACCGAAATGATACGACTTCAATCATGGCTAACGTGTAGTATACCAGCCGTGATATATAACATCCAGGTGCGATATATAGCATACCAGCCGTGATATATTGCATTCAGGCGAACCTTTTAAGAGAAAAACTTATTTCACTCGAACCCTTTCATTCCAGTACACTCACAGTTGCCAATCACACATCTTGAATCTATCGAAAGTATATTTTGTTCTTTTAAAGTGTACCTTTTTTATTGTCGTGATTTATGTGCGATAATAGATAAATAAATAAAAAGGGCATGCTTTTGAAACGTGGACAATTGTTTTATTATTTCTATATACCAGTCAAACAAACAAGCTTGGTAGAAATAAAAATTCTTGACTTAAAAGTTACAATAATCTAAACAAATGTGGAATGACTGAGATGAAAAATGGAAAATATGACCTTATATATCGTAGAGTAGCAATTGCACATTACCGTAAAGCAAACATCATTGGGTCAAACTAGGAACAAATATAAAATAAACTGCCATATTGAATCTCAGTCCAATTCTTTGAATACAGCAATGTGTAAAATGTTCGAATGAAGTACAACGGAAAATAAAGAGCAATCTCAATGTCACGACGAATATATTACTTTCTCAGCGCTTATATAGGAGAGAAAGAGAAAGAGTATATATATATATATATATATATATATATATATATATATATATATATATATATATATATAATAACACTTTTCTGATACAAAATTGTGAATAATGGAACAAATTAGATATTATTCGATGTTCGATGGATATTATAATAGTTCGGGTTTTTTTTTTACACCTGCCATATCACTTTTGCTCCATATGTAGTACTAGTTTTGTATGAATTTGCTTCTTGTTACCAGATTTTTCCGGGAAGCCATGTAAAAATTGTTTACCGTCTTGGACGATTTCTGAAACTCCTATTACGCTAACGTGAAGAAATAGTTAGTTAGAGAGGTACATGTTATAAATAGATAAATAAATAAATAAATAAATAAATAAATAAATAAATAAATAAATAAATAAATACTAAACTCTATTCAAATAAATTTTGCACGTTTTTAGGAGATCACTTTGTAATTTTTAATCTGAAAGAAAATGACAGTGATGAAGTTTGCTTGAGACGGTTAGCGCTAACTTTTCATCAAGTTCTTATCTTTATACAACGTAAGCTAATGTTGCGACTCAGACAATAAATCACAAAAGTTTAATAATTTTGCAGAAACACAAAGTCCATAAACCACGCATTTTACCCAAGTCGTCTTGAAATAAATTATTGCAATGTATATTTTTCTACTGAATTACATCAGTGATAATTAGACTGCACGAAAGATTATCAAAATGAGAAAGCATCTTGAATACTTGAGTATCTTGCTCTCTTTGGTGTTTGTTTCCGATTATTAATTAACAGGACACACGTACAGGATTACAACATTTATTCCATGAATTAACTGAGGATTTATTACCTCCTGAACACAATGTATTCAAAGCGTGCACTCGTTATATTATCTATATTACGGAAAAAATGCAGATGTAACAGTGATATTTGAAAATTTCTGAATATTTTTGTGTGTACTTCTTGTTTCTTTGAACCTATCAATAAATTTCATGCCGATTAATAGACAAATTAATGTTCTATAAAACGATATGCAGCTGCACGTGCAGCACGCCTTCCATCTACAGATATATGCTTCAAACGTAACACAAGTAAATAAATGACACTGACATAAAAATGTCGGAAAAAGATAAACAATTATGCTACTGAGCAAAGAGCATAGTGTAAAATCCTGGAGATCTTGGGTACTCTCTTGCTGATAGCAAATCCGACTTGGGTGAAGATTACGGGTGTAATTCTTTGTCATATCGTAGACATTTCTGGTGGTTTCAAGGTTTTCAAGATAGTCGCGAATCCATGGACAATAACACACGTTCTGAAATTCCGGTGTCTTTGATTGATGAGCAGGAAGTGACTGCTATAATAGGGGCAATTGCTGAACGTATTCGATATATAATAGAAGATATTTCTATTGTCATGGGGTTTAGTCGGTCAGCATTTTATTAATATATTGAAGAATGATATGAAGCTCAGAAAGGTTTGTGCAGGTTGGGACCCGTATTTATTAACTGCTGAGCGAAAACACGAAATCATCAAACCGCTACTCGCCAAATATGACAAGAGTGATCTGAAAAGTTTGAAAGATTATTACAGGAGATGAAATACGGACTTGCTTTTTCGAACATGACTAAAAAAAATAACAAAGTTTGGATCGAAGAAAACGAGCAGCGAACACAAATCGCTCGACGTTAAGAAAATTTAATAAGTATTATTTTTATTAACCCAAAAGATTCGGTCATCCAAGTACCTCAGCCTGACTGAAGTGTCACTGGCAATATTTAAGGCTCCGAAGTGTTGCCAAAAGTTGTGGAATACTACTGAACCAACCGTCCGTCCACCGGTACCTAAGGTATCCAAAAATATAGAGATGCTAAGTTTTAAATGTAAAATATGATAATTTGCATTACTTTATTTAAAACTACGTCTTTTGCGCGCGCTTCTGCAAAATTCACAAACAATTTTGAAATATGTTATCTTATTCGCGACGCTAGCGCATGTTTTATAAAGCTTGGGTCATTCTGAGAAGTTAACTTGAATCATTTTAGAGAAACTTTGCTGATAATATTGTTCTATCAAATTTTTAAAGTTGCCTTGGAAAGATGTGCAAAACATATTCGGACATAGTTTATTACGTATTATTTTCCTTCTATAAAATTTCAATGCAATTTAATTTATTCGTGTCTGCATCTTCTAGGATATACGTACTTTACGGGTGTTTCATCTTGCAATCAAAGCAACTGTCAACCCGTGTTAATGAGAAATTACTCGCTAGTGTCGCAAGTTATATTAGGAAGGTTGTGATTTCATATCGCTTGACTTAAATTCAATACTGCTCTTTAAAGTTAAAATGCAACATGAATAAAATACTCGAATACAAATACTAGTGTGCATGATCACGTGTAGACCGCTAAGGTTAAAGTATTCAGTATTACATGCATACACATATCTCTCCAGCAATTGGCAAGACAGTGTAATGGAGAATGATGACCGTCTGATACAAAGAACTAACATTAAATCGACGATGTCTGTTGATAATAACAACAACAACAACAACAACAATAATAATAATAATAATAATAATAATAATAATAATAATAATAAGTATGAATCTGCTTCAGATCACCACACTTTATCCTGATGCTTTCCTTAGATGCACAGCAAAAAGAACGCTTGGACTTTTATCATTTCCGCCAGTTCAAATAACTCGCTTTCATAGAAAATAGAACGCGTCATTTTGATTTGATTAATAACTATACAAAAACATTCTCTGAGCAAAGTAGATTTAGGTCTCTTACATTTGAAAGGATGTTGAAATCTTGAGCTCGGCCTGCATTATATCATAGTATTGGCATTAATGATAATCATATATCGTTGATAGTGTGATACAATCATACAAACATAAATGATAATCATATATCATTGATAGTGCGATACAGCCATACAAACAATGCTTAACCTGAAAATTGCTCTTTAAAAAAAAAAAAGAACGGAGTGCGAGATCTATTTAACAATGATGATTTCTCAGAGGAAAAGGTCAAACTGTGGTGGCTCCCACGTGTTGCGGAGGGATAACTCTGACTTCCGGGCCGAGAAGCTTCTGATTTGCTCCTGTGTCGTCAACCGCGCTCTGTCCCTTGCTGTCAACAACTGACTCTTTGGCACCTTCCCGTGCTATCTCCGGTTTATCCTCCTCCCCACGCTTGAATAAATAAATAAACGCACCTTAAACCGACTGTGATATGCATAGTAGAGACGCATACAAAAGAGACGCATACAAAAGAGACTCAAATGTATCTTAGAATTCTCCAATGAACACAGGAATTTGTCTTCATATATTTTTTTTTAAAAACTGCTTCAGATTAGATTTCTTCCTTTTCATAAATGCTGCAATATTTCATAGGTAAATAAAGTTATCTAATGTCATTCGACTAATTCAAAACATAGAATAATAATTAGCAAAAACTGCGAATAAGTAATTCAAATATTTGCTATAATTGGTGAGTTTTACTTTTTTAATATCAAAATAAACTGCCCAATATGACTCTTCTGTCCGCTGGTTTGTAAGACATATCACTGTAAGAATAAGCAAGTACGCGTGCATAGCGCCCAAAAACATTCTTTGGAAAATGAGTGGTACGAGTTATCATTAGTCTACTAGCGTTGTCTTTGAAAAACACAACTGGAACAGGTTCCATTTAAACAGGAACAAGGAACTATAGCGGGCCTCTTGCCTGTACACAGTGGAAAAGGTTAAATTATTAGTACAAACCAGGCGAGTCTGTAGCAACGATCGAAATAAATTAAGCAAAAGATGCATTTAATCTAAACATGATGAGCAGCATTCTGTTATGTTTATTGGCGGTAGGAGATAAAGCTATCCCACTAAGAACTGAATGGTACACAGGTATTTTGCCCCTTTTTAAAATCATTTATGATTACTGTTGACGGAACACAATTGCTACACCATAAAGATGTCCAGTCTTCAATCTCGCGGTGGTAAATTTCCCGTTCTTTGATGAATCGAGACAACATCGGCTGAGCTAAGTGGAAAAGTAATTATGTGTGTGGTATTCCAAGCGGAATAGAGGTGAAATAAGGACGTGTCTATTAAGACTCGGGAATCCCTGAGAATATATATATATATATATATATATATATATATATATATATATATATATATGTAATATATATACTATATATATATATATATATATATATATATATATATATATATATAATTATGATCTATAATTACGATTGTTTCCTTGGAAACACGTGAGTAGCGGTAGGACTCGTAATCCAAAGCTCGCCGGTTCTATACCCGCCTAGGCAAACACGGATTTGCTGTCTCGGTTTGTCTTTGGAAAAGGCACTTAACGCCAGTTTCTTTGGGCGGATATAATAAATAGTGTTTGAAAGTGCCGCAAAAAATCAGCCAACCATTCTTTGGAAACGATATGAAATGCTTTCATAAGAGAAATAACGAATACCTTACCGTGTCAGAATAAAATAAACCAATTAAAAAATTTAGATCCCCCAGTATAGCAGTGCTTACTGAAAAAAAAGGAATCAAGAAATTACAGATTTAAACGAAAACTTTAACGACATTGCAAGTCTATCTCTTGTGATCGAAATCTGAATTTTAAATTGAAGAAATTTACGAATTTGATGTTAACTAGATCAATTCAAGAGAAAGTCAAGAGAAAGCCTAGAAAATCGGCGGTGGAGGAAATGAGACAATTTACCGTCTTCACTCTGTTATAAGTCGAGTCCAAATGCAAACAACATATATCCTGACCTGTCGTCGGATAATGCACAGGCAGATTAAATTCTATGTTGTTCGTTTTACCGATAACTTCTAGAAAACTGCATAGAACCAGATCTGTCGACGCATTATGCTACGACAGATCTGAATCTGTGAAGTTAATCTTAAAAGCGAGTATGGACGATACAAATAATCGCTATAATTAATTTGTTAATGATTTCAAGTGAAGTATCTTGTTTAATTGCTTGTCATTGCTTTATGAACCAAAATTCTTGTTCCGAATTTGTAAAAAATTACCATCACAACAATTTGGCAATTACGAAGACATAACTAAGCCCTCTCTTTTTGCGATCTATACCGTCTTGTTATGAAAACTCGACACCACTTGTATGATATACAGATATTTTGTAAAACGTATTCTATCGCATTTTTTTTTTTTTTTTGTCTCTTGCCGATCTCATGATTCCAATATCTACCTAATTTGCTCTCCACTGAATAAACGTCTTCACTGGAAACGCTTGCCACACTTACTGATATGCGAACAACTAATACAAATTTTGCATAACGTAGGATTTCATTATGTTATGCCTTTCTATACCAACATGGCGTGACTGACTTTTTATTATGCATAGCATAGGAGTTTCATTTTTCTATGGGGCAAATTAATTTATATGTCATGTTTGATTTGGATGTGGCAAATATGTTACGTAATGAACATGTATCTCATCTAAGATAATTATTATTGGTAAGGTTGTTATTATGTCTTATTTTTTTACTAAAATGGATTATTATACATTACATGTATAAAGAAACCCTGTTTTGAATAAAATAACTCCCGATGTTACATTTATTGACCCATCCGATGCACATCAAAGTTATTTATACATGCTCTCTCTCTCTCTCTCTCTCTCTCTCTCTCTCTCTCTCTCTCTCTCTCTCTCTCTCTCACACACACACACACACACACACACACCATATATATATATATATATATATATATATATATATATATATATATATATATATATATATATATATATATATAATAATAATAATAATAATAATAATAATAATGTCAGACCAGTGTTTACTGTAATTGTAAAGCAATGCATCCAAGAGAATAAAATGACCTCACAGCATAAACATCACTTTAAGTAATGCTGACAATCCGATGACATCTCATCAGTACCTTCTATACTACAGACTCTTACATAATAATTTATTATTCATTTACAGGTCTCAGAAAGTTCTACTGCATGAACAGGTAGTTGGGAAGTTTCCCATGCTTAGCCGCACAAAAATGCAACTAGACACAAAGTATTACCGGTGCCAGTTGCCCTAAATCAAATTGTTATAATCGACGCAATATAACAGCTCACATTTTGCATCAGCTAAACTTGTAACTATCAGAGCCAACTGGACTGCCGCAAAAAAAAAAAAAAAAAAATCAACCCGCACCAGTGTAATGCGTTAAATTTTGCCTGATGCCAAAAAGGAAGTATTTGCGCAAAAAGCTTTACTTTCCATTCGCATTTGAAGAGAAAGAGGACATGGCAAGCCATCAGGGTCATACTCAATTACGCGAACTTGAGAGAGGAAATGAGAACATTCTTTTCAATCAAATGATTTCTGTAACTCATATAAGTAAACTCTTTACGACAAGCAATTGAGCTCACCACTAGTTTCATTACGACAGGTGAGAGTTTCAATTCGTGAAGTGTAGAACTCGACTGTACGTAATGAGGAACTCGACTATGTACGCCTCGAGATCGTGAAGCGTTTCCATGTAAAGATTTCAATGCATTGCCGTAGACTTGGGTTTCCACTTATTCCCGCCAGCCATGAGATACATCTCGTCTTACACATAAGTCTTAGATATTTACCAAAATTAAAATTGAAATACTACGGTAATCTTTACTTTCATGTTTTCATGCACATAATAGTGAATTTTCATCTTAGTACTTTGTTTTCTAAGTACTTTGGATAGCTGCAAGGACGTTTGCACGTGCCATTTATGATGCCAGAAATACATAGCCTGACAAATTTCCCCATATCGTGATCATATATTCATAAATGCTCAATATTGCCCCCCCCCCCCGCCCCTGAAAGGTTCTTACACAGCGGTCCTTTCTTAGTAGCGGCAGCCATACATAAAGGATGATCGGTATTATTTACACAAATGGAAGGGCCAGAAATGCATTCTGTTATATTTGGGGCACATGGTGGCCGAATGGTCTGAGGCGGTCGCCTTTACAAGTCACTCACGTAATACTTCTGTCCGTGTCTCGGCTCGACGAGCGTTGTTATGCGAGAAAGATCGCCAGTAGCATCCCGTGGGTCCGTGGTTTTTACAGAGCTCTTCCTCCAACAAATACAATGGCTGCAAGGTATTGCCAATGGGGGTGTTAAAACCACTTCCCTCCCCCAAGAAACTATCCCAAAATAAATCCGTCATATTAGCTCTAATTCTGTTAAGTGGTTTTTAAGAAGTGGTATAAAAGGCTTTTCATATTTATAAACATTTCCAAATTTATTCCGTATGTTTTTTATTGGGTTGAAACTCGCGAATTTTGAGAATTTTATAGCGATTCAGGGAGGGAGTCGAGTAGGTGTGACTCTAAAGGGAGTATTTATACAAAGACAATCTTTGTCGTGCTGTCAGTTTCAATGAATTTTGTTTCTCCATTCACTGCAAAGTTTTAAAATATATTCATATTGATGGATCTGGAGTTTTTTAAATAGTAGGTAGATTAAAATATGAGAGGGTAATTCTTGTCCACGGCATTGCCGCAAGCCAGGGGTGAAAATCCGCCAAGCTGTACGGGATTGTCGCGAGGATGCGGCCACGGCCGTAGCCCAAAACCTACTTAGTGCTTTATTTGGCACTTTCTCTGGCTTTGGCACACTATTAAGGTGTTTGACGCGGTCATTTATTCATGCAGAGGAAATTGTGACCCAGTTTACTTCTCTGAAGTTTGTATTGATCCTCGATGGTTTTAATGGCAATTTTAGCAGTATTGGCAATATCATGCCGAGGACACGAGAATTAAATGCCTTTCCTAAGAATTCACTAAGGCCGTTGACCCAATCTGGCCTGGGCGGGTATCGAACTCGCGACTTCTGGATTGCGAGTTACAACCACAATTAAACTCCCTAAGGTATAAGGAACACAATATAACGAAACACACACACACACACACACACACACACACACACACACACACACACCACAGATGGCTGACGGGAGCTTATTGTTGAAAAAAAGCAATAACCTGAGAGAAAAAAATCATACCGAGTGACAAAATTACCTCAGATTATCCCCATGCCAGTTTTGACATAGGATCCTGTCTATCATACTATACTCAGGTTATTTCGTTTTTTTTTTTTTTTGTTTTTTTTTCATTAAGCTCGCGTAATCCACCTGTTACAAAACCAACTCACCGATTCAGCCCACCGGAATATACATATTTCCGTCAAAGTTACGATGCCCCCAAATGCTAGACCAACTGCCAGGATAAAGAGAGCTCCCGAGAAGGTCCCCAGATCCACTTGGTAAAATTCTGGAAATACAAATCTGTCTTCTCTAACAGATTCATAAATATAGTTCTTGCAGGTGCCCGTAAACCACTTCTCTTCCAACTGCTTTAATATACCATCTCTCATCATCGAAAGGACAGCTACGTTTACGTCTTTAAATACTGGACTGCCATGAGGAAAGGCAATTGAGTATCCGGCCGTCACCATCTGCTCACTTACAATGTACAAATCACAAGGCTGGTGCCTGGTGAAATATTTTGCCATAGAAGACTCTAGAATCAAAGCAAAATCAGATATTCTTTTCTGTCTCAATCTGTCAATACTTTCTGAAATCGGAATATCAATTAAAGATTCCGCTTTGTTTATCTGAATTTTATTCCAGACAGCTCTTTCCACAGATCCCGTAGATCGTTCAAAGAAGTCCTGCGTAGCGCCTCCTTTGATGATCCCGATAGTGACTTCCTCTTGGGAAGCGAGATCTTTAAAGTTCTGTATTTTGCTGTATCCCTCTACCTCATATGGCTTTGGTCCGACGCGTAACAAGTTAGTTAAGCTGGCTGTGTATGTAGTTAGAAAAATAATTACAAAAATCCACCATCCTGTAACTGCAATCCTCCCACCTATCGACCTTGGGGTACGCATGAAGCCTGAAAGTATCCAATCCATGTTTAAAAACGAGTGTTGGGTTTTTTTTTTGTTTTTGTTTTTTTTTTTGTAAAATAACTGTAACTGGATGGCAAATATGATACACTAGTTAATTTAGCGAATACAGTGAGATTTAAGAGATGTAACCTTGTCTTTCGCATCAGACTGGGAGTAATATTCGTGATTAGATTCGTAACCATAGCTGTTTATACTGTGAATATTTCCAAGGCAATGTCTGGGCCTCGAAAACTAACATGGATACATGTTGAAAAGATTAGCATCAAATAAATTACCAAACTAACAACATAAAATGCAATATCGTCACTTTAATCCAAAATCCCCAAAGCTGAGTTTTACTGAAGAAGAACGACCAAACATAAATGAACTGAATTTACTGCCTCTTTTTAAAAGGCAGAGGGCTTGTGCATGAAACGTTTTTGGATATTTTTTAATTTTAAAAAATATTGAGACTGAAGTGATTATACTGAATAAGCTACCCAACCGATTTAAGCAAGAAGACTGGTCTGTACAACTGGGATATATCTCGGCCAACCTGCCAAAATGTATTAATTTTCGATATATTTAATGGCTGGTGGTTTCAAAGTCTGGAAATCGCACAACAAAATTCAAAATTATATTTATTTCAAGAACTGCATTTTACATTTTTATGAGTATTACTAATTTTAAAAATTTTGTCTTTGTCTGTTATGTATAATTTTTGAACATTTTTCTTTTTCTTTTCTTCATAAACAAATATCAATTTAATTGAACTATTTACCTAAGAATTGATTCAAAATGTGTATTGCGGTGTCGACGATGTACGGAAAACTTCTGCTCAAATTGTCATCAAAATGTTAAACCAGGTTTTAGGATCAACGAGGAAATTTATTCCTAAACTATGGTTGAATTTGGAATGGAAAGTTAATAATTTCAGACGAAGACCATAAAAGCCAGTCAGATCCTGATGATTATAAAGTCATTATGCGGCCATCGATACGAGCTTACAAAGTAATAAAATCCAACATGGCTACAGTTTAATTTCGTAAGTACTGCTAAATCTTGCCATCTTTCGTTTCCTTTTTGTTCATGGTAACCCCTTGCCCTATTTTTACTATCACTCCTCGGTTGAAGGATATCTCCTCAGCCACAAACAAATCCATGACAGACGTAATAATCAAATGGGCGGCAATTTTTTATCCTAATTTCTTTACACATGGGTTTCATTATGTTTTATCTTTTGGGCATCTTTCTTATCTCAAATTATATACCTTTGTAGTCGTATTTTATCTGATATTTTAAAAATGCATTAATACGTAGAGGTCTTTAATGAGTTACCTTGCCAAACACAGGTGCTTATCACAAACCAAAAGGAATTCAAGCAGGTGAATGACTCAGCTTCTCGAACTGTAGCCTCACCATCTTTATACATTTTCCTCCACTCGTACGGGTTGAAATAAGTTATCAAGTAGAGAACTGTTCCCGTTACGAAGAACGCCAGCACTGTCATCAGCCATACGCTAAACTCTAGCGCGATCAGGAGTTTAATTAGACGGTCCTTTACTGGAAGTCGTTGATCGTCTGGACGGCGGAGGATTATCACTGGTCCCACTGTCTGGAATGGGTACGTGAAGTCTACCACGCTTGAGCGAGCATCTGTAACGGTCAGTGGGGCGGCCGCCATATCTGCCTCCTAAATTTGAACGGCAAAGTTATCGTAACATCGAATCGGTCGTACTTAAAAGGCGAGCATCTTTTTATTAACAGCTGATTGCAGTGTATGACAGAATAGTGCATACAACTATAGTTTTCTGTGGATTGTTGTGAAATTTAGTACGTAGTATAGTCAGCATTAGTAGATATACAGCTGACCAATAAATCTACTCACGCTATTTTCGGAAGATTTAGACAGTATTGTTTCAGAACAGACTCATTTTCATCATGGGATGGAGGTAGGATGCAGGAGAGGCTGGGGCATATTTCCGTTAACAATTGTTCATCATTTCTCTACTTTATTTTGTTAAATAACTTCAAGTCTTACTATGAGTGATCCATCGATGTTTTAATTTGGGAAAATAATACACCCGAATTTCCTATGAATGGTACAGTAATTTTATTATTTGTGAAAATATTACCAAGGAGTTTGCTCTCTCTCTCTCTCTCTCTCTCTCTCTCTCTCTCTCTCTCTCTCTCTGTGTGTGTGTGTAGGTACAATATTCACATGTTTGATTTTTGTTATAGAACTTTGTTAGGAAGCTGGCTGTAAAATAGAGATGTGTAGTTTACCAGTTTTAAGACCGTTTTATCAATTTTTATCTTCATTCTTTCTTAACCTTTATGTGTATATATTTTTCCGTATTCCAAACATGTATGAATTAATAATTTGTCTTGACATTTGTTTGTAGTGTATGTTTTGTGGATTTTAATTGTGTCTTCCCCTGACGAAAAGCTTATTTAGCTCAATGCGTTGGGAAATTGTTTTTGCTTTTGTTACCTTATAATTTTTTAAAATTTATTTATTAATGACTGCTTTTATTTAATTTCCACTATAAAGTACTTTGAGCACTTTCAGTACCAGTTTACATATTGGATCCAATTTAGCAAAACCATACAGGAAAAATTACAGATTAAGAACTGATCTTACATGTCATCAATAGTACGGAGTTGTACTATATTAGCATAAATAATTAATATCATCAAACAGGATCAGTGATGCACTTTAATAATAATAATAATAATAATGATAATAATAATAATAATAATAATAATAATGGTTATTATTATTATTATTATTATTATTATTATTTTAAACATTGAGTTCTAGATGGACAAATTAACAACTTTGAAAAGAAGAATGTACGAGAGATTACACTATTAATTATAGTACTCACCCCTCGCACCAACTCTCCGACCATACCAGTAAAGGATCCATTCATAAAATCCCCAAATTTATTGTCCTTCACAGGAGAGATCTGGTACTCGAAACCAACTTTTTGTGCTAGGCTGTCCAGCAGGTCCACAATGTAACCTTCATAAGTCCCGTCCTTCTTTTCTATTAAGTATGGAGGCACCTGGGCGGTGAGGGAAGTTTTAAAGTTATGCAGTGGATTTTGATCCGCACAGGATAGCATTCAGATTTGTAAAATAAACAACAACAATAATAATAATAATAATAATAATAATAATAATAATAAAACTTGAGGTCATATAAAACTTGAGGTATGTATGTATGTATGGAGAGTCTTGTTACTTTTGGGGTTTGTTGCTTGGGGGTGGGTGGGCAGGGGGAGTCAGTTCCTTTTAGTCATCCTTTTATATAACCATTCAAGGACATCTAGTTTCATTTCATTGAATCTCTATGCCTTACCCATTCATTCATTCCATTTAATTGCATATATTGAATCGCGTGGACAGTTTCATTCTTTCCTTGTTGTGCTTTTTAATTTTTTATTATCATAATATGATATTTTATAAAGTGTTTATTTAATTTATTGAACTTGTTCATACTTCCTTACAAAAGACTTTCCTTGTAGTAGGGACTATATATTAAATGAATTATACTTGTTGATACTACCTCACATTAGACTTTCCTCGTAGTAGGACTATATTAAATGAATTATACTTGCTCAGACTACCTTACAACAGTTTTTCCTTGTAGTAGGGACTATATTTTTAATAAACTATACTTGTTCATAACAGGGACTGCATGTCAGTTTGTCACTCTCAGCCTATTTTAAATCGCGGTATATCTTTGTCGTATGCCAATTCCATGACTGAGCTTTTCTCAGTTCCAACTTGGAGTGTAAATGAACAAGATGTAACAAGCGACAAGAAGTGATTTGTAGTGTATCTTACTATCGCCCTTTTTCAGACTTGTATAGTAAAAGCTTAGAAATGAATTGACTTCTGGGATTTGACGAGAATGTTCCGCCCACTAATTAACTGCTTGGATCTGAGGATATTGCTCCACCCACTTATTTCAGATTTGAGTGGATTGTACTGCGTATGCCCGGATTTGAGGAAAACGTTCCGCCCACTAATTAGCGGAGCTATGTTATTTTAAATCTCCGTTACAGACAGAATACATTTTAAGTAAGTTTTGAAAACTTTTTCAAACTATTAATTTTTACGGATGTAGGCCAAGACATGTTTAGAGGTGAAATCCGGGGGCCTGGATCGACAAGTACCCCCCCCCCTTACCCCTATGTGTGGGCGTCCATAATATGTTATCAAGCCCATCGTGTCTCAGTGAAATCGTATATGTTATAAAGCTCAATGTGTCTTGTTAAAATTGTATATGTTATGAAGTCCAGTGCATCTTGGTTAAATTGTGTGTGATAAAGTCCAGTGCATCTTGGTTAAATGTATATGTTCATGAAGCCCAGTGCATCTTGGTGAAATTGTAACATTTATAAAGCTCTAATGTGGCTTGGTGAACCACACTCGGTGATTAGACAAAACCCTGTAAGTGTGAAAATGCAGTGAGGTAAACTTTAAACCTATCTGGCTGATACGATTCGTAAGCATTTCTTTTGAATAATTGTTATTATATTGTTGATGCCACAGCCATCTGAAATGTTAAGTGGAGATGACCACTTTCTGAAAATATGACTTGGTAAATATTCGTTGAATCTGAATATATAGTTTCATTATATACAACGAGGAAGTACTTACCAGTATAGATGTCACGTTTAATGGCTGAAAGACGAAAAAATGTTTGTCAATAAAGGAATTTAGTACGTTCAAGTATTTTATTGACATAAGTTACTGATTGGGTCCTCGCCAACTAATAAGAAATATACAATATGTGTACATTGACAAGAGCAACTGAAAGACACATTTTAAATCAAAGCATTGAAAATACTGATGGATTGGAGGGTTGAAGAGATACTAATTCACGTAAGATCGGGTAGCAGAACTTGCCTTCCAGCTATTCGTGGTTTTTATACTATTGTAAACGTACTTCTGTTAATAGAATGTATGTATGTATGTATGTATGTATGTATGTTCTTTTTTAAAATGTCAGTAGACAATCTTTATTAACATTTGAAACATTATGTGAGCATAATTGTGGTTATTTCCATTTCAAAGTTCTACTCGTTGCAAGTACTGAAGTGGAACAATATGCAAGAGAGATAACTAGAGGTCTCGCCATTTTACCTTTATTTGTGTTGCCTCCCTTGACACATAATATTGCCCCCAAACGCTAGTGTATTAATACCTTATTACTAATTTTTGTAAGGGCTTACAATTTGTTACTATTATTAGTAATACACACAATATTTGGTCAAACAGAATTGATGATGGACACACGGTACTAACTATATGGAAATATAGGAATCAGACTGGAAATGGGTGAAGATCAAATAAAGTACATATGGGTTCGTCTGGCCAGGATTGTTTGATAATGGAAGATAGATTTTAGTAAAAAGAATCTTTTGAGAGCTTATCCTAGTTGTAAGTGGAAAAAATAGAGACATTGTTTTTTGATGGAATTTCAGTCCTTTAACAGTCCTGAGTTTGAAACACTGATTACTGAAATTAGCACTTGACTCTTTGGTGCGTAATTGAAAGCACATGTTTCAAACACATGTCCATAAAAAATGCCGCCCCTTATATCCTTTCCTCAACACAGATGTTGTGATCCAGGATGCATCTGTACTGATAAATATAGGTTTGGTGATGAGCACTCAGAAATTTAAAGTTTCTAATATCATGTTGTTTGCATAGTTTACTATGGGAACTGAATTAATACCGTGAGTCCTATAACGTCATTGACATAGAGGGATGGAAATTCCACCAAGGCAACACAAAATTGTAACGAAAGTTTCAAAGCTGCATATCAAGGAAGACAAGCTGTGAAAGGTTGTCACTGAAAAATAATCCTCAGAGGGCTAATCTCATTGTAAAAACTAATCAGCATAATTCAAAAAGAATCTTATCACTATCACAATTCAAGATTCTTACTGCAATGCGTATTTGATTCTTCTCGCTAATCCCAAAAACTACTTTGCTATTAAGGCACTGAAAATACCTTGTATTGTACAACGTATGTGAAACCTTTTTTTCCTTTACCTTTCGCACCTGATCCTTATCTGGTGTAGTTTTCACATCTTATAAACTATGGCAGGAAAGAAAGAGAATATTGCAGGCAGGAATGAGAAGTTTTCGCTTGGTTATTACGACATTTTATTGCATAATTTTTTCGATGAGAGATAT